>JAYXIM010055327.1:0-245713 GCA_037575425.1 Anastrepha fraterculus | reverse complement strand
GATAATTCGGCACATTAACAGCATAGAACCTCAATTATGCCTCAGTGTCATCGAAAATTTGGACCATCGGATGGAGGTGTACCGCCGAGGTTGTGGCGGCCATTTGGCCGATATTTTTTTCCATATGTAATTGAGCCATTGGTTGGTTGGTTGGTTAAAGTGATGATTCTTCCAGAATCCAACTAGCGCTTCCGCACCATTTTGTTGCCACATCATCGTTACCAACTTGTTTAACGGTTATTTACAGCATAACTATATCCAGTCTGTGCGGTTAAGGAATCTTATTAGGTTGTTAACGTCTAAGCCAGATAGTTGTTCGAGATTCTTGAACAGCGGTTGGCCCAAGGTTAACATTCTGTCCTTCCATAAGCCAGGGCATTCACAGAGGAAATGGAAGATTGTCTCCTTTTTCTCCGGTTGTTTGCAACTGTGACAGTATGTATTTTGAGGGATACCCATTTTGGCTGCTTGTTCTCCGATAGACCAGAAGCCAGTTAGGACTGCCGTTAGTCTCCAGGCGTCCCGTCGTTTCATTCTTATTAATGCCGACGATTGCTTGAGATTGTAGGTGGGCCATAACGTTCTGCTAATTTTGCATTTCGTCTGGACTTTCCACCTACAGTCTGCGATTCGGAGGTATTTTAGGGAAATTGTGCTCTTGACTGCACCTAATGGTGTGAGTACCGATTCTGCAAGAGCGTTATTCATGGCAGATCCCCCTCTTGCCAGTTCATCTGCTTTTTCGTTGCCTTCAATGTTCCGATGTCCCGGGACCCAGATTAATTTAACTTTATGGTTTTCACTCAAGATGGTGAGGCTATTCCTACTTTGTTCCACCACTTTGGAGGTTGTTGTGGCCGAACCCAGTGCCTGGATTGCAGCTTGGCTATCCGAGAGAATAGCGATATTACCCTTAAAAGAGAAATCTGCGATTAGTAATCTACAGGCTTCTCCAATTGCCAGTACTTCCGCCTGGAAGACACTGCTGGTATTAGAGAGACGCACAGATTTCTCAATTTTAAGTCTGTGAGAATATATACCAGCTCCAACACCGCAGCTCATTTTACTTCCATCCGTATAGACTGTAGTGTCGAAGTTGTTTAGAGAGAATCCCTTATTCCATTCTTCCTTAGTTGGAAAGAGAGTGGCAAAATTCCTATTGAAAGTTATCGTCGGGACGATGTAGTCAGTTCTCACCGAGATTAACTGAGTTTGTCGCAATAATAGACTAGCATGACCATAAGTTTTTTCTCTCCAGCGGCCCGCTTCGTTTAACCTAAATGCACTCATGGTTGCCGTCTTCTTAATATGTAGGTCTATTGGAATAACGTGTGTCAGTGCATTGAGAGCCTCTCTAGGACATGATCTGATTGCACCGACCGTTATTGCACATGCTGATCTTTGTATTCTGCCGAGTAGTTTGGTATTGTACTCTCTCCCTAGAGCCTTCCACCAAACTACCGAACCATACGATAGAATAGGCCGTATAACCGTCTTATACAGCCATAATGTATGCTTAGGTTGAAGACCCCATCTTCTTCCAAGCATACGTTTGCAGGCATATACAGCAATTTCTGCCTTCCTTACCCGTTCTTCAACATTTAATTTCCAGCTTAGTTTGGAGTCCAGAATTACCCCTAAGTACTTTGCTGGGTGATAGTGATAGAGTTTGTCCGTTAATATTTGGTAGGGTAAAAGTTGGTACCTTATATCTGGTGGTGAAAAGCATAAGTTCTGTTTTACGTGGGTTTAAACCTAGGCCACAGCCTGTGGCCCAAGAGTTAAGCTCGCCTAATGCCCTTTGGATGATCCCACTGATCGTATTAGGACACAGTCCTGACGCCATTAGCACCACATCATCAGCGTATGCCACCGCTTTTACCCCACCTCTATTAAGTTTTGTTAAGACTTTGCTGATAACACATAACCAGAGAAGTGGAGACAATACTCCCCCTGTTGGGTGCCTCTGTGGACCTTCTTGGTTATACTGATATTACCCATATTAGCTTTGATGATCCTGGTTTCTAGCATAGAGATGACCCAATTACTGATGCAATTGTCCACCTCTAAGTCTATCAACGCCCGTTGGATGGCATCTGCACTAACATTGTTAAAGGCGCCTTCTATATCCAAGAATCCCGCCATGGTATAAAGTTTGTTCTCTAGAGAGCCCTCTATTGTTCGGATTACCTCGTGAAGCGCTGTCTCCGTAGATTTGCCTTTAAGGTACGCATGTTGTGCAGTAGATATACCAGAGCTCTCCAAAGAGCTTCTAAGATATATATCCAAAAGTCTTTCAAAGGTTTTTAACAGGAAAGTCGAAAGACTGATTGGCCTATAGTCCTTCGCTGATTCATGCCCCCTCCTGCCTATTTTTGGAATGAAGACGACCTTGACTAGTTTCCAACTATCTGGAATATGACCTAGGTTTAAACACGCTTTAAAAATTTCCTCTAGCCATGGTAGGATACAGTCCAAGGTTTCCTTTAACATCTTTGGGATGATCCCATCTGGCCCCGGAGATTTAAAAGGTGAAAAAGATTTAATTGCCCATGCAACTTTCTCCTTTGTAATTATTTCTTTTGCGAGGTGCTGTGGATTATATTGGCTCCGCCTGATACTTGAGCCATATTAATATTATCATAATAAAGAGAAATGAAAATAATTTCCTTAAAAAATTGTATTTTATTTAAAATCAACACCGGTCTTTGAAACTTTACCACCTTTTATAAAACTTAAAAATACTTTCTTGTAGGAGAAAAGGAGATAATTACATACATTATGCTTTAATTTACATTCTGTAAAAAAAATATCGGGAATTGTTCATTTAAAAAGCGCGCGTTACATATATTTGTATGTCTAAATTTTTTTTGCTGGAATGTTGGTACAAATGTCCTCCATAGTGTCGCAGATTTTGAGCGTGATCTGCCAATTAGCTTATTTTTGGCATTTAATTATATCAATCAACCGCAGGTGTGCTCTGTGATCTTCACTATGAATAAAAATATCGAACAAAAAATTTGTCTTAAATTTTGTGTTTGAACGGGATTTTATGTGTTGAATAGTTGAAAATGTTGCAGAAAGTCCATGGTGAGTGCGCTTTGTCAAAAACACGGGTATACGATTGGTGTGAAGCTTTTCTAGAGGGCCGATAAGTCGTGGAAAATTTGCTTCGATCTGGTCGCCCAACAACGTCTTCAACGGATGAAAGCATCGACAAAGTCAAGGAAATGGTGTTGGAAAACCAGCATTTAAGTTTGAGGGAGGTAGCTCGTGACCTTAACGTTTCTCACGAATCAATTCGCAACATTTTACACCATCAACTGGGCATGAGACGCGTGGCTGCTCGACTCGTTCCAAGAAAGTTGAACTTCTTTCAAAAAATTCATCAGAAGAAGCTGGCTGAAGACATGCTTGAGTAAGTGAAGTCGGACCCAACGTTTATCCAGCGTATCATAACAGGTGACGAGACGTGGGTATATGAGTTTGACATGCAAACCAATCAGAACACGGCTGAATGGCGCTTTCAACATTAGCCGCAATCCAAAAAACCACGCCAAAGTCGGTCAAAAGTGAAAGTCATCCTACTCATTTTCTTTGATTCTGGTCTAAATCATGGTGTTGTGCACTCGGAATTCATGCCAAATGTTTCTACGGTAAATAAAGAATATTATTTGGAAGTATTGCGACGTTTGAGAGAGAAAGTGCGTAGGAAGCGGCCCGAGTTGTGGAAAGAAAACTCATGGATCTTGTACCATGATAACATACCGGCTCAAAAGGCTCATAATGTGAACACTTTTTTGCCCAAAAACTCGACAAATGTCATCGAACAACCACCGTATTCATCGGATTTAGCCCTCTGTGACTTTTTTCTTTTCCCAAAACTTGAATTGCCACTCCGCGGACGCCGCCTTGAGTCGATTAAGGAAAATTCGCTCAAGGAGCTGAAGAAGAGATCTTCAAAAGCGTTGAAAATGTGCTTTTATGACTGGACTAATCGTTTTATTGTACAACTCTCGGTACTTTTGTCACAGAATGTAAAAAAAAATTATTTTCATAGGAAGCATCTTAGCACTGAAAGTGAATAATCCTAAAACGATACAGTTACTTAGTGAATAGTTTTGGTTTGAAATGGTGTTTTTTTGAGTGTTTCTTAAAAGCATGTCAAACGGAAACGAAAAAAGATTTTTTATTTTTGTTTTGAGTATTTTATTTCTTAATCCATTGTTAAAACATAAAATTTTTTTTTGCCCATACGAGGTTCGTTCAAAAAGTTGTCAACCTTCAAAAAAATGGTCTTCCAAAAAAAACATAAGTCGCTGGCGGCACGGATTCCAGGACTCACAGGTGTCTGAAATCAGAAGGACAAAAAGGTTCTTGTTTAGTGGGAATGGCGTTAACGGGTGTACTACGATCTTAAAAAAAAAAATTTTACCAAATTGCGGACGTTCAAAGATGAAAATCCATTTTTTTACCCTTTTTTTGGTTTTAAAGGTCCGAAAAAAATACTAAAATTTTTTTTCCCAAATGATGGGACATGATCGTATGATAATGACATTAATTTTACGCCATTTACATTTTATTTCATTAAAATAGGTTCAGTAGAAGCGGCTGTAACTGTGTCCATTGCCCATGTGAGGACCATTTTTCGAAGGTTGACAACTTTTTGAAGAGACGTCGTATGACCAAAAAAAAATTTATATTTTGTAACAATAAATCAAAAAATTGAAAACTGAAAACAAAAGTAAAAAAGTTTTCTTCCTTTCCGTTTTACACGCTTTTAAAGAAGCACCCAAAAAACGCCATTTCAAGTGAAGAGAGGGAATTAATTTGAATCATTTTTCATAATATTGACATAATTGATATTCTCACTGATATTCTCATCTTGATCAACATTTAAAAATATTTCTTTTATCAATTTTATTTCACTAAGAATTGCTGCAGTCAGTTTTTTAGCTTCCTTTTTAGCCGACCGTCAACTACACAGGCGAATTTTTGCAACGAAGTGCATCGTGCGCGAACAACTTTTATCAAATTGGGCTCATTTTGAAAGAAATAAGCAACAATCGACTTAATTTTGGCTTCATATGATCTCCGATCTATGACTTCCTGCCGGACATGGAATGAATTCTGTAAATATTTCTTAGCATCAATTGATACGAACCTACACTTCAGCGATTGTCAATATGCCACTCGAAAAAATATTTTTCACGACCGATGCAATATTGAATGGGCATAGGTGTGACGAT
The DNA here is from genome assembly GCA_037575425.1 of Anastrepha fraterculus. Classification (NCBI taxonomy): domain Eukaryota; kingdom Metazoa; phylum Arthropoda; class Insecta; order Diptera; family Tephritidae; genus Anastrepha; species Anastrepha fraterculus. The sequence continues at coordinate 240,464 of JAYXIM010055327.1, read as the reverse complement.
GGAACTAACGCCCAAGCGCACCTTAATCTCAATGCATTTCATATTTTGGTCTTGCAATATCAGTTGCCAGCGTTGACTTTTTTGTCACAACAACCACTTTTTGATGACCTTTACGAAGCGCGATTACAATTGAATTCGGAAAACCAGCGAAACACGGCGACTCAATATAGTGTTTCCTCACCAAGAATGATAGAATAAGAGATTGCGGCTTCCGAATTCGCTACCAAGTCATGCTCCGGGAGCAAACAAAGAAAAGGAAGGGAAATTACTTGTTTGTGAAGTGGAAGATTAGGGGAAAGCAATAGAAACTACCACATACAAGAAACTATAGACACACACTTTATTGTGATTCGCACCAATTGGAGGAAGAAAGATAGGCCGACCACGAAAGAGATGGCTTGATGGCGTAGATGCAGACTTAAAAGCGATGAACGTTCGTAATTGGAGAAATGAGGCAAGAGAGAGACTGAATTGGAGGAGGATTGTTGATGAAGCTATGGTCCACTACAGACTATAAAGTAAAGAGAGAGAGAGAGAGAGAGCGATTCTCATGAAAATGCAGAAACACTGCATTTGGCGGTATTTTTATAAAATCTGCTTTTCACACGAGTCACTTCGTTTTCATTATTTTGTTTAGTTTGAAAGTAACAAATCAAAATATTACCAAGTCATTCACTGAATTTTCACAAACATCTAATTTCTACTCCGCCTTCTGGTTTTGTTTCGTATAATTATAGTTCCTGATGTCACACTTGGCAAAATCAGGAAAAATAAAGTAACGGTTTTCGAAAGGCGTCTACTTCTGTATGCAATTCGCTTTACTTCCTTACCTGAAGATGCTGAAATGTTCCAAACTGTTTTTAAAAAGTGCGCAAAAACTGATATATCAAAATACTTTGTCGTGCTTTAATTTCTGTTACAAGTTAAGTTCTTTATATATATGAAAGTATAATACTTTTCTTAATGAATTTAGTTTTATTTTATCATATAAATATTAAAAAAGAAAATGTAATTCTCATTCGAAATGTTCACCATTTGCCTTTACACAAGCCTTTCTTACGATTAGGTCATTCAGTTCTTGCAGCACACACGGCTTCCATGGATATTGACGTCGCTGCTCGAATCAAAGATTATTTGAGGCTCTCCAAATTGAGGTCTTCGACAGGCCATGTTCTCCAATACTGAGCACAAACTGTAGTCCAATGGATTCAGATCTGAACTTTCAGATGGCCAATCTTCTGCGGCTAGAAACCTAGTAATATTGTTTTTTAGCCACTGCTGGGTGGTATTTGTCTTATGGGCTGGAGCGGAAACTTGCTGCAAGATCCAACGCCCTCCATTGAAGAGAAAATTGCCAAATTACTTCCCCACGCTCTCTAAAATATCCTCCTGGTACACTTTTGCCCGGTCTTAGACCCTTTTTTTCGCAGAAATGAAGAGATGCAACGCTTTTACAAGACACTTCCCACCAAACCATTGCACAGTGGTCCGACCAGAAGGCGTTGGCGGACATAATTAAAAAAACTCATTTAATTAAGCTGAAAATATATATTTAGGGGTTTTAAGGATCAGTGATGACGAATCTGACCTTAGTTTTAGCAAATTTTAAATTCTTTGAATACTATAAATACATTTTTACTTCCGTAATTAGCTGGTGAGTTCATTTTTACATTTTTCACGACCCCAGAGAGTACCACGTGGAGGTTTACGGTAAGGTTATTCTCTCCTCATTTTTTGTTTGTTTTTAGATTTTTTTATTTCTTTTTTAATTTATTTTTAAATTTTTTTTAATTTTTAATTTTTTTTATTTTTAATTTTTAAATTTTTTTGTTTAAGTTTTTACATTTTTTTTTTTGGATATTTATTTTTTTTTTTTTTTAATTTAAAATTTTTTTTTTTATGATTCAGAATCCTCGGTTTCTGATGAGCTGTTTTCTGAGGCTGGATCATTTTTCAAATTTAAAAGCGCAAGAACCTTTTTTGAAGATGGTTTTTCGGAACCTTAGTTTTTGATATTATAACTACATCTGATGAACAAATCAAAGCATTTTATAAAAAATGTCATTGTGTCAGCTCTCGACATTTTTCATGTATTGTTTTGTCTAAAATTTTTCAAATCCTTATTGCGTGCTTCCTGAGCCTCAAAACTATACGTCATTTTGATTTTATTAATATATTACAAGCAATTCTCAGATGTTCGTTAATATTCTAATCGGCTTATGCCCGTTCCTCCAGTGACAAATAAAAATGTTATATTATTATATATAATTTTATTGTATATAGTGTTATATATACATATATCATATTAATATTGTAATAATATTAAAAAAAATTTTGTTTTTTTAATACATTTTTTTTTTTAGTTGTCTCTTAATGCTGATGGGGTCTGTGATGTGTTTTTCTGTCTTTTACACAAAATTGCATAAGCCATATGTAACGTTTTGCCTGTGGTTAAATGTACAAAAGCTACATTATTTTTAATTTGCGCAACTTTGCGCAACAGGTTTCAGTTTGAGATCATAGCTGAAATATGTGGCTACATCGCTCATGTTGATTTCAAGTGGACCGGTGTGGACCACTCGAAAAAATTATCTTTAAAAAAAAAATTTCGAAAAATTTTGAAATTTCAAAAAAAAAAATTGGATTTTGTACCACAACTTAAGAAAATTATTACTGTTTCCGTTAATATATTCAATTATCTTCTTTTTTTTCAATATTTGGTTAACAATCAAATGGTAATATTTATTTGCAGACATGAAAATGAAACTCTTGAATGAAGTACGATTTGCATACAATTTCATGTTTAAAGTCAAAAAACTTCAATGAAAATTTTTTTAAATTAAGTAATATTTTCAGGAAATCTGCCTTGAATATTTAAGAAAACATCTGCATTATCAAATTTTTATTTCCAAAGTGTTGAAAAATTGAATTTTGTCCGGCCGCCGGACCACTGTGCATTGCGGAGACTGGGTAGTGGCCACGTTGAACCCTTGGAGCAACATTTTTTTGTGTCTCTAGGAGTTTTAGTATAGATTTGGTTGTTGTGGAAAGAATATTTTCATGGCCGCGGCTGGGTGCCACCGAGAAGCTGCTTGGCTCTGTCGACTCTAATTTTCTTCAAGCGCGTTTTCAAAAGTTTACCAGTTGAGTGGCGTAAGGCTTTCATGTGGAGATCATCTTTAATTAGTTTTTACATGGATCTGCTCTGCCTTCTAAGGGGGTTTCTCGGAATTCTTTCTCGGGCGGCTTTTATATGTAGTTGCAGTGGTTCGCACCACGCGAAGATGACCACTTCTTTTTCTGTCTGTCACTTATGACGTTTGGTAAAAACGAGTGATCGTGCAATAAACAAACATTCTCGAAATATTAAGTTGTTTTCAGCAATTCGGAACTTTCTCACTTGAACTTTTGCCACATGGGATGCAATCACTGCAATGCAATTTTCCTTAGCTCCCCACTCCATTATTTTTTTTTAATTTTTTATTTTTATTTCCATTATAAATTACAATCTGTTAATATTAACAATAAGTAATTGGTGTTAGGGTTTGTTTGTCTTTGGTGGCATTTAGTTACAATTTTACTAACACAACATAGTTTTCTATAATTTTATTTATATTACAGTACGAGCAAGATCTGTGGGTGTTTTGCGCTTTAGTCTTCTTGGTTGAAGTTCCATTTCCGGTATCAGTCTCATTTCATAGATGTTGTGCTCTAATAGTCGCAAGATATGCTTACTGCTGCTTCTTTTTACTGTTTCGGTGACAGTGTCTATGCCGAGGTCGCGGTGAATATCGTCATTTCTTATGTACCAATTTGCGTTTGTGATTGTCCTTTGCATCTTAGATTGACCTCTCTGTATAATTTGTATGCAGGTTTGAATTACTGGCAGTCCCCCAAATTTTCTCCGTAAGACCATGTCAGTCTAATTATTGATTTGTATATCATTTGTAAGCTTAGGGTTGATTGTTTTCCTAGTAGCCAGTAGAGTTGTCGGAATTTGTTTTTCATCTCGTTTCTCTTGTTCAGTATGTGTTTTTTCCATGTGAGTTTTGAGTCAATACTATATGCGAAAAAGGACATTTCGATTAAATTATTAAAAAAAAAAAAAATAATAATTGGCGCGTACACTTCTGTTAGGTGTTTGGCCGAGCTCCTCCTCCTATTTGTGGTGTGCGTCTTGATGTTGTTCCACAAATGGAGGGACCTACAGTTTCAAGCCGACTCCGGCTTTTTATGAGGAGCTTTTTCATGGCAGAAATACACTCGGAGGGTTGCCATTGCCTGCCGAGGGATGACCGCTATTAGAAAAACGTTTTTATTAATTTTGCTTTCACCGAGATTCGAACAAACGACCTCTCTGTGAATTCCGAATGGTAATCACGCACCAACCCATTCGGCTACGGCGGCCGCGATTAAATTATTGCTGAGCTGGAAAAAAATTAGCTAAATCTGCCGCACTTCACAAAAATGTAAATCATTTAGAGTTACTACATTTTCTAGGTATTAAAATAGTTAAATAATAATTCAAGTTTCATAATTGAATATTAAAATTATATTCCCTTCATAAACCGGCTATCAACCGATTAAATGAAATGTGCCGAAGTGCGTGTTGGTGTGAACACAGTTTAATTAAATTCTTTATGCACACTAAAATAGCAAAACTAAAACTATGAATGATGCAAAACTGCGCAAATGCAAATAAATACTCGAAACGAATTCAACAAAAAGCTCAACACTTTAACTTCCCCTCCTTTGGACACAGCGAAGCATTGCAACATGTGCGCGGCGAGTAGTAAAATTTTTGATGGCTTTTAAAAACTATCCACGCTGACGTTTTGCTTAATATCCGCATTTGATTTTGGGGAATTGGCTTAGAATTATGGCATTTCGACTACAGTAAAAACTAAAATTTATGCATTTCGAGCAGTCGTAAAGGCAAAGGCAAGTCAAAAGCAAACAAACAACAAAATCGCACAAACAATTACAGCAAATGTATTGCAAAAGTGGAATTCGAAAGCGCAAGATTTGAAGTTGGCATCTGTGTATGTATGTATGCATGTATGCATGTATGATAGTAGTGCCATTTCATACATTGAAGTCAACGGCCCAAGGAAGGTAGTGCCATAGAAGAAAATACTTTGCACATGTCGTTGGCACGCCAGCTCGTGAATCAGTCAATCAGTCAGCCAATCAGTCAGTTTGGTGAGTTCACTTGCTTTCCGGTGCAGCCCTACCACAACACGTCAGCGCATATTATTTTCATTGCGCACACATGCGGTGCAAGCCAACAAACACACGACTGCCAAAATTAACTACTCTGCAAGTGTTGTTGTTTTTGTTGCCATTATTTGATTTTCATTTATGGCTCAAATTTTTATAGTTTCGATGCGTTTTTATGGTGTCGCTGGTTTTTCGGGCGAACCTCGTAAAAACCTAATGTGTATGTGCCAGCAAGTGAATGTGTGAGTGTGTGTGTGAGTGCTTGGAATGCACAGACAATTTATCAGCGCCGGTAAATGCCATTGACAGCGGCGACAACTGCCAGCAACGGGCTGTGAAATGTGTGGAAAACGCCGCAAACCTATGAGTGTGAGTGAGTGTGCGTGTGACGGTGTCGGTGTAGAAAAGGTGTGCGGTACAGGAAGTAGGCAACCGCAAGTGCAAAACTTGTCACAAAAATAAAATAAAAATGAAGTAATAACAGCAACATTTAAGCTGTAAGCTTACATGCTTTGCGCGCTTGGTGTAGTATACTTGCAGGCGCTTGGCGAAATTTCAGTCAAAAAGCCATTAAAAATTTTTGAATTGAAATTGGTTTCTTAGTTTTGTTGGTATAAGTGATACTGAAACGGAAAATGTACATATGTGCGTGCGTGTGTGTGCATACATACATACATATGACGCTCCAACAACCACTTTCACACTAAGCGAAACGAGGATGTTGGTGTGTTTGTGGAAGTGGAAGGTTGGCTTACAAATCGTCGCAAGCAGTAAAATTTTAATAGTTTACAACGTTTCGAGCAATTTTATTATTTATTGCCAACAGTGCCAACGTACACATATGTATATGTATGTACCGTTTTGAACACACCCCCTGCGCCTGAATGTATGCCACAGATAAAAGTGCACAGTATCGTCTGCGCTGCAACTCTGTCACGCCATGCCTGTGCGTTGTTAGTTAGTAGCTGGTTGAGGTAATTAGTTTTAGCCAATTCACCAAGTAAGCGGTCATAAAATGTTACATCACTTACACACATACCCACACACATGCATGTATTTCCTTACTTTTATAAGTGCAAGGCACATTTCCCCTTTTGTGATAGCAGACAAGCAGACAATTTGACTGCGTACGTGCCATATCTGCAAAAGTGGTAATTTCGAGAGCTTCAAAAGCTATCTGCTCACTCATAGTCAAACGCACACATACACACACTAACACTTACAAATGCGCGCATTTATCAGTTTTAGTTTGATTTTTGCATAAAGTAGATAAAAGTCGGGATTTGTTTAGAATTTTTATTACCCAAAGTCATAAAAATACGTAAATGGGATTTCCCGTTTGATTTGCGCATTTACGTACAAAAACTAAAACAAAAAAAAATAAAATACCAGCAAAACGCACACAATTTATGCACGCAACCGATTTTCCAAATTCTGCTTTATATGCCACTTATGGCTGTGTGGAGAGGATTTTAATGCTTTTAGTGTGATTGCAAATGCTTGACGAATATTGTTTGTTTTATTATAATATTTAAATAAAAATTTAGCAAAGCAATAAAATTTAAATTTAGCATTTGTGGGAGCTTAGTTTTTTATCAACAGAGTTAAGTTGGAAATTGTTTTAAATATTTGCATAAGAGCTTGAAGCTTTGGAATATACAGTGACACACAGCTTATTTGATGCAGCCAAACAAAATTATTAAAATATCAAATATATATATTTTATGGTATTTTCATTACAGAAACAAATCTTATATTCTTTTATTGTTAAATAACATGTTTTATTTAATAAAAAAAAATAACAAAAAATGTTTCTTTATAAGAAAGATATGAACTGTTTTTTTTTTTGAAAGTGGTATAAGTCCATTTTTTCATATATTGAGATATTTAAGGGTTTGCGTTTGAATCAATTTAAAAATACTGACCAACTTTAATAAATTCTTGAGACGTTGTTTACGCTATAAACGTATTAAATTGTATTATTAAATAATTATTACTAAAATTATTTGTCAAAATCACCATTTTTTTAGCTCCACATGGACTTATACCACTTTCAAAAATAATATATTACAAAAAATAAATATCAGAACAAATTTAAGTCCATATTTTTATATACACTAAGCTTACCTGAAATTGATTTTTATGTAAAAATTAAAAGCCAAAACGAAATGTCTTCGTTCTTCTACAAGAATAACCAAGTTTATTAGAAGTTTATTTCAGTAAGAATAAAAATATAAAAATGAAAATCACTTCATTAAGGGGTTAGGGGTAGTCAGAATTTTCAAAAAATCGATTTTTTTTTTGCATTTTCTTACAGTATAATATCTTAAAAATATTGTGTAAAAATATGAAGTGAATTCGACAAATACTTTTCGAGTTATTCAACAATTTACAACGGGCGCTCGGGCGCTCCAGAGCAGATAGCAAAACTTTATATGCGTTTTTCTCAAAACTATGTTTTTCAAACTGGTGAACACTGTAACTTAAAAACCGCTACGTAGATTTCAATAAAATTTATACAGCTTTTGAAAAACATAAAAAACTTGTGCCTGATCGAAGGATTTTTTTTTTCAAAAATTTCGATTTTTTTTTAACAATTAACTGTTGGTTTTTTTTTTCTAAAATCTGGAAAAAATTTTCTGAGGCCGCCATTTTGTTCATTTTGAAAAACAAAAAAAAAAGCTTCGATCCGGCTCGAGATTATCTATCAATAAAAATAATTTTTCTCATCCGATTGGTTTTAGATGAATCTGCAAGGACTTGTGATGTTCACCGCAAGGGACTTCTGGAGAAACGGGCTTCACAAAAACAGCGATAATTTTTGCCATTATTAATTTTTTTTTTTTGAAATTTTGGTGAAGTCAAGTTAAAACATGATGTTTTTATGCTATGTTTTTATTTTTGTTAAATAAATTAATTAAGTAGCAAAAAAAAATTCGTGAAAATCATCATTTTTTCGGGCCTCTGACTACCCCTAACCCCTTAAGATCTTTAAATAAAAAAAGAAGATATTTTAAATTTATGTTTCTTTTACAGTTAGCGTATTGTAGTATTTATGGTGAATTGGTGGTATGTAAGGTTACACACTTATAATATCATTATAGTTTTCTCTAGTTATGCTCCATGAAGTTTCATAAAGTTGAAACATATTAATTGTGCTGAAATTTTTTGGTCTTCCTCTTTTTCCAATTAAAAAAATTGTTTTAAATGGAGCATTTTCTTCCATACTAATTTTATAAAATATTTTGTGAGGTTCATTCACTTTGAACCTCATCCAACATCTTTTAAGCCAGTTAACAATTTCTCCGTCCGTATTTTTTTTTTCTGTTTGATATTGCCTCTTCAAGAGGTTTGGTTGAGACAAAGTCTTTTCTTTTCATTTCATGCAAAATAAAGCTATTTTTTTCGGCAAGTCTTTATTGCATTATAATAGTCTTCAGCAGTGTATAATTGATCCTTTTTCTTGAAGGCTGTTTCCACAACTGCAAAATCTCTATTGTTTGGAAGAAATGAATGACCCGACAGTAAAGTTTGTGGTCAATAACATTTATGTTATTATCGTCTTTTAATTTAATTTAATAAATAAATAAAATTTAATATTCCCGGAAAAAAATTATTACTCTTACTTACCAACATCACTATCAGACCAAATTGACAAATTATCGTTTACTTTATTTGCAAATGAACTTATTGTAGCAAATAATATTTATTTATTAAAACCTTCAACTTACTGCTTTAATGACAATTTTATTTAAACGTACTCAAGCCGCAATCTTTTAGTGTATGAACTAAACAGGTAGTAGTAGCATTGAAAAAGAAATAAGAAATAATAATTTCAATAAGACATTTTTTCACATTATTCCACTTTCAAAAGAAATATTTGTGCGATAGCATTGCACAGCAAAACTGTTTTGGTTTATTGTAGTCTTAATACTCGTAGAGGTCTATTGAAATTATGATTTTAACTGTGAATAAAAGGTGTCTATAGCTCTCCGAAATTACCATTGACTAATTTTTTTTAAAGTGGACTTATACCACTTTCAAAAAAAAAAACACAATTCATACGGCAAATTAAAATAATTCAGTTACAGTTTTGAGACCACAGCATAAATGATGCACTAAATGAAAAGTATTCAAAAAACGTAATCACATAAATATTCCGATTTCATGATTACGGCTAATGCTTAGTGGGGTATCCCTTTGGATTCAGAACAGTTTTAGTCGGGAATTCATAGATTCTACAAGTTTTGCTGTACAATCGGAACTAATTTTATCCCATTCTTCCTGTAGTGCCCTGCAGTTTCAGATCAGAGGCATTAGAAGTATTGTGGTTTCTTATTTTATTTTCCAGCACTGACCGCAAATTCTCAATAACGTTGAGATTTGGACTCTGTGCAGGTGTCTGTACAGCATGTGGGCAGTTCCAGATAAGCCAAGTTTTTACAATACCAGACGTATGCTTGGGATCGTTGTCTTGGTAGAATATAAACGAATCCCTAATATCCATTTTATCCGCACTTTGTGCTAAATTATCTTCTAGCAGATCCAGATACTCATCTTTATTCATGTTTCCTTCGATAAATGTTAAATTTCCGACGCCTGAATGGGACGTGCCACCCCATACCATAACACAGCCCTCGCCATGCTTAACTGTAGAGCGCAAATTACATGGTTGAAGCGCGGTGTTTGGTTTTCCCCATCATATCTGAAAAGGTTAAATTTGCTTTAATCCGCAAAAACAATGGACTTCCAGAACGAAATGTCTGTGTTCAAATGTTGTCTGCAAAACTCTATTCTTTGTTTTCTAATACGAGCCTTAGTCAACGGATTATTTCGGGCAGTTTTCCCATGACAATTTTCTTCGCGCAGCCCTTTACGAACAGTTTCAGGATTACAGATCTTGCCTAAGTCGAAAAATAGACTTCGTTCGTTAATTTTGAAGCACTTAAATCGGTTTTGCTTTAACTTTGCGAACAATCCACCTCTTATCTGCATTATTAAATATTTTATTTGGCGCAGATCTGCCATTATCTTCTATTCTGTCTTCGTAGCGTGTGCTGGACAGTTGAGCAACTAATTGCAACAATTTCTGCAGTTTTTCGTTGTCTTTAGCCCCCTTTGTATAATGTCGAATAACGTCTTTCCTTTTTTCGAGTGGGGTCCGTTTTCCGATTTTAAAAAATTTAAATTTTTTCAACTTTTCTTCACAAACATTTTTTTAGAATGACTTAAGACGCTAAGCTAAACAGAAAAAAATACATTTCACCGTTATTGCATTCTCAGAGAAAATATAAAATACACTGCATCATTTACACTGCAAATTTAATAAACATCGAGTCATTTTCTTTTTTCTAAAAAATTATTACCTGCATCAAATAAGCTGTTAGTCATTGTATGGTGTTCCTTATATTGTATAACAAAAAAATATTTTTATTCCAATTTCGAAATGCCTACCCTCTAAATTTTTTACTAATGCTATAAGATGCAAAAATATAGAATTTCATCTTTCTAGCATAATTGCAACCAGTGCCGACTGAGCTTCACAGTTTAGTAAAAATCCGTTTTTTGTCCTGATATTTCGGTCTGTTAGAAAATCATTAAAAATGCAATAAATTAAGTGAATATAGGTTAGGGAAAGGGGTGGGGAGGGTTGAGTGTTTGTGGATTATGAACGGTGACTAGTCTGCGGTTGTGTTAGCCTCTTTATGGTGCTGATGAAGTTCATCAGAATTTTGATATCAAAACCTGCTATATCAGCAGGCGCAGAATGGAAGTGAGAACCAATATGCTTAAATCTTAGTTCCGCGAGAGCTGGGCAGCTAAGGAGCAGGTGCTGAGATGATTCCACCTCATTCTCCATACAGCTGACGCAAAATAGTGCCCCGTGAGGATGTCCACAAAATTTGAGAGCTGAAATTTTGTCATACACGTTCGTGTACTTACCCAGCGCTCGCTGAGTTGGTGCAAAGCCCATCCTTCCAGGAGTAGAGTGCAGGTTGTCAAGGGGATCCTGATCCTCTCCGTTCGCTGGCACATCGCCTCACAGGTCCCTTGTCTGGCCAGCTCGTCGGCTTCGCAGTTTCCAGCAATGTCACTGTGATCAGGTATCCAAATTATCTTTATATCGAAGAATTCTGATGCAATCGAGAGAGAGACCAGGCATTCCCTGACCAGTTTCGAATGCACCATCATAGAGCCTAGGGCCCTAATTGCCGCTTACCTTCTTAACAGTTTTTACGCAAGTAAGTATCCGGCCAGCTGCTTTTTTAATTGCGGCCACCTCTGCTTGGAACACACTGCAGTGATCCGGTAACCTGAATTTGAGTTTGATGGGGAACTCTTTGCTACTCCTCCTCCAACCCTACCGTCCAACTTCGAGTCATCCGTGAACAGGTTAATCAGGCCCTGCCCTTCCTTGGTGGAAGTTCCGCTTGGGCTAAGTGAATATAAGTAAAAATGAAATGAGACGAATACTAATATTTAATTAAAATCATAAAGTAATAACAATCAGTGGAGGATGGCTCCATATGTAGAAGTCCACTCAAGTGGGGAAAGTTACTGATCGCCCTCAACTTGGGAGCGGCAGAACGATTCTCCTACATATGGTTCAAACAGCTCACAACTTCCGAGATTAGCACAAGTATCTTCTGAGTAGCTTCAAACACCCGTTCGAAAGCGAGCTATGCTGAGAAGGCGAAGCATCCCAGGCTAGCTGGTTGCGCGCTGGGTTTGGGACCCGCCACTTAAAAATCCCCCCAATGAAAAGATGTAAAAAGCCTCGGATGAGAAGTGCAAACGCAAACGAACTAAGGCTAACGATTTGCGGGCATGCACCTGGAATTTTGCTTTCGCTTTGGTGCCAAGACAAAACGAGCCTGGAGTGTTCTGTTGAATTCGACCAAAAATATTCAACGATTAGTAATCCAATTACGCCAAATACTTTCATTTGTCTTCAAAGAAGATCTGTCAAAAAAACTTTGCTGTACATTTTGATTCATGGATTTTATTAGTCCTTACTGTTAATCTTAATAGCGAATAAGAAATCGCCTTTGCCCTTCGCTCAAAGGTACACAAAATATCAAAATGACAATACAAAGAAAGATGATTACTACGCAAGCAGAAAATGAGTTGAAAGCGTAAGCGTAAAAAAAGCCTTTGAGTTCAATTTTAATATAATTCCCGAAACTTTTAAATGCATCTCTGTGTAACATATACAGTTAAGCTCATTAGCTGTAAAAGTGGCAAGTAAAGTGCACAACAAGTGCCATATTTGTTTGTCTTGCATTTGAAAATATTTTGTTTACGCACCAAAAAGAAATAAAAATATTTGCATAAAAAATTTGCTGAACAAGGCGAGCAAATAAAAGCTGCTTAGAGAAGTATTTTTCCTGTGAGTTGCTTATGAGTGTTTCCACTGCTGTATAAATTGCTTTGAAAATACATTTAAAGATGTCATTTGTAATTTTGCGCTTGTGATTATTAAAAAAATAAATAAGGAAGAAAAAAAAAACAATTAACTGTAAAAATAAAATGCCCACTCCACTCTTTAGCTTAAGTGGCAGATAAGCAAAATGTGAAACATTAAAAGCATTTAGCTTTGTGTTTGTAGCTTTTACTATTTTTTTTTGTTTCCCTCTGCTTACGCTCCACATTTGAAAGGGTTGTCTGTGAATTACTGATGAAGTTCAAAACCCTATGACCGCCAGCAGTGGTGAATCGAAAAATAATTTGTGGTTGAAAAATCAAAGTGCAAATTTAATGCTTTTATGTGGTAGCGCAGTGTGCGAGGCCTTAGAGCGGCAATAGACCGTGCAAATGGGAACTTTAAGCAGACATAAGTATATAAATATATATATATATATATAAGCGGTCAAAGTTGAGTGAACGTCGATTTCTGTGCATGAATAAAAAGGACTTCGGACTATTTATAACTGTCACATAAATGCTAAAAATTAAGCTTATTAAAAACGTACGGAGATTAGTATACTAGAAAGGAGATTAATATAAATATACATACATATACATACATATATTTTAAATCCCTTCATTGTTCCTTCATTCATTAATTACATTTCTTCATACTTTTCCTCGGCTAAATTTCCTCTATATTCGGATGATCCATTTTTTTCTGAAATGAGATACTTTTCCTTGCAAGAAAGCCAGGGCAAATGGATCCACAGGGAACAAGAAAGGTCCCCGTGAGAAAACGGATGAAGGATGGCAGACAGTTACTAAGAGGGGAAACTAAAAGAAGCCGAAAGATAAGCTAGCCGAGCCAAGCAAAAGGAGCAAGTCGCGAGCTTGCTCCCAGATCATTTGCAGGCGTGTTTATGGGATATCCACGAGATGAGGCGGTTTATCGGCAATGGTGGATAAAAAGAGCATAAAATCATATGTGCACGTGACGTCAGGTTTATATTATAAATGAACAACATTCGGTTTATTCTCCCCCAACTCGCGCTATTGATGAGCTGCTGACGCTGTGCCAACATTTCCAGAAGAGAAAAACAGTGCCAGTTCCAAAAGTGTGGAGTTCTCACCTCATCTAAATAACCAGAGTGTAAGGAGCAGTGAACCGGTTGCTGTGGTACAAGAAGATGTAAAAGAAAAGGAAAAGAGCACCAGGAGCGCTAAAGTTACTGCGAACTGGAAAGAGAAGACGACCGCTTAAATTATTTCAGCATCGCGAAAATTTAGAATCAGTTCCGCTATCATTGAGTCCAGAGGGTAACATAGGCAGTAATGTTTCAGACGATTATGAGTCGGTATAGCTGAGGTAAATATGCTGAGTGAATTGCGTGGGCCTCAAAGCAATGAATGGCGAGACGCATTGGAATGCGGAATTACTAATATTATAAAGTATGGTACCTGGGATATTGTTATTGGGAAAGAAGATGTAGTTGGTTGTCGTTTTGTTCTGACAAACAAGTGTGTAGCTAAAGGTTGTAGTCAAAAATACGATATGAATTACTATGAGACGTTTGCACCGGTAGCACCCATTAGATACAGTGCGGTTAGTGCTCGCATTGTCGGCACACTTTAGCCTCACAATTTGGCAGTTTGATGTTGTGAGCGCATATCTGAATGGGGCATTAGATGAAAAAGTGCGGATGAAGGTGCCAACTACTATGTTATACGATATTTTGTAACGAATTATATTAAAGAATGGTAAAGGGGGGAAATTGGTAGAAAAGTATCCAAAATCTTGCGAGAGGCTTGAGAAAATCTATCCATATAGGGAAATAATTGGGGCTCTTATGTATTTGTCCGTTGCCACAAGACTCGACATAGCTAATACGATGGCAAGATTGGCGCAGTTCGTAAATGGTCTGTTGAAAGCGCACTGGAATGCGGTTAAATGTGCCTTAAGGTAAGTTTGGCATAAGCAACTAAAGAGGCAGTTTACCTACGTAGCCTGTTACTCGATATTGGCACTAAAGAGCTTACTGATATAACAATATATGTGGATAATAGAGGAGCACAATGTTTGGCGAGCGAGCCGGTTTATCATGCGAGGACCAAACACATCGAAATAAAGCACCACTTTGTCCGAGAATGCGTCAGTAAACGGTTCTTCACATTGGCACACATATCGGCGCATGAGATGCTTGCGAATGTGATGACAAAAGCACTAACACGAGAAGTCGTACTGGAGGGCTTGTTGAAGTTATTCTGGCCACACTATGCGTATCACATTACCATCATTTTTATTTTTGTTACTCATCGAGCTAAGATCGTTTTGTAAAATCGTTTAATAAAATACATAAATCATTCGTGCATCACATGAAATTAATGAAATCAAGAACCTGGTAGAGGTTCCAGGAGCCAATATGTGCTACTTCCTTTTAGGAAGTAAATTTGATGTCAAATATCCATTGCTATTGACGGATATTTTCTTTACCGATGGGGCCAATAATGAAATAGGTTCTGGAGTGGCAACTGTTTTCCAAATAGAAATTTTTGCCCTTCTGAAAGTAGCAGAATATATTATTGAGAGGAGAGGGAACGGGAAAAAGGTTGGAGCCTTTAGTGACAGTCAGGCTCCACTAAAGTCTCTAGAGAATGCAAAGCAAACCTCAAAGATTGTTAATTCTGTTGCAAGACAGAATAAGCTCGTTAATATATAGTTTGCAGGATACTGCGGGCTTCAAGGGAATGAAATTGCGATGAATTGGCCAACTGTGGATCAGCGGTTCCCCCACAAGGACCAGAGCCAATATTCGGAATCAATTTCGCAGGAATCATGAATTGGATCAGCGATTATGTATGCAATTTACATAAAGAGCGATGGTCCGGTCTCGAATGCTGCAGAATTGAAAAGTATTTTGTGACAAGCCCAAACAGAAAACTGTCGGACTTTCTTCTAAAATCGATTGATGGTCGGTATTACTACAGGTCACAATCCATGGGGCCAACATATGATCACTATTCTAATCATTGAGGATCCGATTTGCCTGTCTTGCTTAGAGGAGGTGGATGGCACTGAGCATTTTCTGTGTGAGTGTACCGCATTTGCTAGAGCAAGGCTACGAATTTTAGATTCCGATGTCATGAGAACAAGTAAAATTCGTTCTCCCAAACTGGAGTATATTTTCAGATTTATGAAAGAATCTGGAAAATTCTCACAAGTCTAACGACCTCTATTCCTCTATTGTATCCTATCTTTTTCCTTCTCTTCTTTCCTCCTTGAGTATCTAAGCTTTCACTTTCCAGAGCTTTAAATACAATGCGCTTTTTAGCCTGAGTGTTTTAGGAGTTACCAAATCTCTCGATACTTCTTGGCTCGACCTTTGAAATTTCAATTTCAACCTTTTTGACGACGCCATGGTGCAAAGGAGATCAATTGTCTTGGGTGTGTATGTAACATTCATCTGATCTGGGTTCCAAGGCATAGGAACATAGAGGAAAATGAAATTGACGATGAGCTTGCCAGCAAGAATTCAACTGAATTCGTCTCAGGTATCTCCTATCCGGCCACCAGCAGCTCCCTGACTGTTGTTAAAGGGGAATTGCATAGCTTTTTTCTCAGAAAAGTGCAGAACAGATCTAGCTCCATTTCTTCGTGATGGAACTCTATTTCAAAAACCTTTTGGTCCAGTACAATGAACGCAAGACGCAGAAAGTTTTGAGTACTCCTCGCCATTGAATTTCTAAACTCATAGCTGTGTTTACCGGTCATTGGACGATCGGCGCACACGCAAATAGTCTGACTTACAATTTAAACCCTATTGCAGAAGCTGTGGGAACCCTTCAGCGAAGGTGACTGTTGAAAACTTTCTCTGTAAATGACCCGGTTTGGCAGCTAGATGATTAAGGTCATTGGGTGCTCCTTTATTCGACAGCCTGCTACAGTGCGCCAACCATATTCATATCAACAACTCTGGTTGGCTGTAGATATCTGCCCGTTGGAGGTCTCATAATGGTATCAAAACGGCGCTTTAGTGCTACTTGGGGTGTGCCAGACTGCTACTTCAACCATTTCACCTACCTACCTACAGCGTCAATGTCGTTACACCTCCAGTTCTTGGCTGGGTTGCAGAAGCACAGCTTCAATAAATATCTTTCTACACGCCCAATTCATTTTGCATATGTCCAGACAAATAATTAAACAAAATAAGCAAATTATTATTTAATCGGATTTTATTTTCCATATGAAAAATCAACAAATATTGCACAGCTTTGGCGTGCACAAACTCAAACTCGACTTTGTCTTAAAGGCTGGCGTTGCAGTTTGTTGTGCTCAGCGTCAGTTACAATGTAGCTACCGAAACTTTGGCGCTACGGTCAAATTACTGTGCAAATATGGTTCGTCGAACTTAATGTAGCATAGCAAAAATAACAACTCAAGCAATTGTTATTTACACGCGCCTGCAAACCATTTTTTACTCTACACACACATCTCCTTACTATGCAAAAAGGATACGAGTTCAGCGCCCAAATGCCAGCTTTTGTGCTTAGTAGAGGCATCGCCACAATTGCAAAATTTAGCAAGAAGAATAATGAAAAAAATACTAAACCCATTTCGGCATGTGTGTAGTCTAACAAATCGCTTGGCGGAAGTTAAAAAAAAGTGCTGTTTAAAGCATGTAGAACATGTATCCTTGCCGCAGCACCACACAAGCAGATAACCATTAGAGAATACTTGAAAGCAGCAGTTGGTGGCTGTGCGAAGGTGATGACTCCATGGGGTGGTGCACAAAGTGAATAGAGCACACAAAACGGAAATTTGTTTCAATTTAAAATATTGCAACCGACATTAGCCAAAATCATGTGCCAACGGATACGCTGTGAAATAAGAAAAGAAAAAAAAAATATTTCGAAAAGGTTCACATATGAAAAGCAAAGCAAGTAGCAAAGCATAGAATTGGCAGAATAAAAAGGATTGCGATGCAGTCAACAGGAAGCGACGAACAGTAGCACAATTATATTTATTTAAAACGATGAATCTGTTAAATGTGCGGCCACAAACCAATGGTCGCCCACAGTACCACTACATATACACTCATATACATGCACTCTTCGTTCTTGTGTTGCCCTGTAGGAAAAATCTGAAGTAGTGAAACTTATTTCTGGTTCAGAACTAGTGCGAGTTGGGGCAATTGCAAACTACTTTGTTAATCATGCTGCCAATAGCGTGAGCAGCGACATCTGTCTTCAGATTGTGATAGTGTCGAAACAGCAAACATTGTGTAAGAAAATCATAGCTCGCTCAGGTTGTTCAATAAGTTTTGGTACTACTTTTTTTTTATTACAAGCCCCTTAGTACCGACGTGTCATAGTATTTTCTATAATGGGGAAATGCTTGAATTTTTAGTTTTGGAAGGTTTAGAAGCATGAAATTCATGAACAAATGTTGAAAGTGTATAATGACTTTTCGTCATCAATTAGTATAACAGAAAAATGCGTTGCTGAATTTAAACGAGGTCGTATAAGCCTTGAAGACGATCCACGTCAAGGACGTACAAAAAAAGTAACAACACCAGATATAGCAGAAGAAATACAGGAAATCGTATTGGAAAATTGTCGAGTGACTGAAAGAGATTTAGTTGAAGCCCTGGCTATCTTATTGACCAATGTAAGCAATATTTTGACTGAAGTATTGGGTTTCAAAAAGCTGTGTGCACAATGGGTACCCCATTTGCTAACAATGGAGCGAAAACACATTTGATTGCGACTTTATCAGCAAAAATTTGAGCGTTTTCGTAAGGATAAAGTGGATTTTGTGCGTCGATTCATCACTATGGATGAGACGTGGGTCTATCACCATGATCCTAAATCAAACCAGGTGACTAAAGAATGGTGTGAACCTGATGTTTCGACTCCGAAACGAGTTCGTGTCCAGAAGTCGGTCAAGAAGGAATTAGCATCAGTTTTTTGCGATGCGAAAGGAATTTTGTTTATGGTTTACTTGCAAACTGGTAAAACAATAAATTCTGAATGTTATTGTAACCTTTTAGACCAACTGAAGGAAAAAATTCGTGAAAAAGACCCAGTTTGCAAAAGAAAAAAATGTTTTTCGTCAGTACAATGTACCGGCGGCCACCGTAGCCGAAAAGGTAGGAGCGTGACTACCATTCGGGATTCAGAGAGACCGTAGGTTCGAATCTCGGTGAAAGATCAAAATATAGAAAAAGTTGTTTCTAATAGCGGTCGTCCCTTGGCAGGTAATGGCAAACCTCCGAGTGTATTTCTGTCATGAAAAAGCTCCTCATAAAATTATCATAAAT
Source organism: Anastrepha fraterculus (assembly GCA_037575425.1). Taxonomy (NCBI): domain Eukaryota; kingdom Metazoa; phylum Arthropoda; class Insecta; order Diptera; family Tephritidae; genus Anastrepha; species Anastrepha fraterculus. The sequence goes on along the minus strand of JAYXIM010055327.1, from coordinate 221,517 downwards.
ATAATAAACAAATGAATTAAAGTTGGAGCATCGACCGTATTCATCAGATTTTCCCCTAGCGACTTCCATCCGTTTCCCCGATCTAAAAAAATTCTTGTGTGGAAAGCGTTTTTCATCAAATGATGAGGTCATAACATGTGGAAGCATATTTTGCAACCTTTCGAGATTCTCTATTCAGGAATGGAATTCATAAATTAGAATCTCATTGGTACCAGTGAATTGATGCTACGGCAGACTATACTGAATAAAAAGTGCATTTCAAACCATACAATTTGTTTTTATGTGTTTTTCTTATCGAACCGCAAGACTTATTGAATAACCTAGTAAGATATAAAATCTAGAAATTACAAATTATAAAATACAAGTTTAAAAATAAAATTCATGATATGCTCTCTTTCCGGCTTCTTAAATTGTTATGCCAAATGGGATGTATTCTGTATTCTTGGTTGAGAGAATACAGAAGATTACACATATCGCGGTACCGCTACTCGGCTCTCAGTAAATTTGACAGAACCAACTCATGTAATTATAGAGTTTTGTTTAAACACTGCCCTTTTTGTATTAAACTTATTGTTATCATATATTTGTTGCATGTTAAATTTAGTATTTTATAAGAACTTGAATTTTGCCATTTAATGCACGCTGATGTATTATAAAACACTTAAAAGGCCCACAAACACGATCTCATTAAAATAAAATAAATAGATTTCGAAATATGATGGCGCTTTACACTAACGCCGATCTCTCTCTCTAACTCATCAAACAGTGTGCCTCTCTCTCCTATACTTACTTGAATGTTCTGCATCGACTGAGTGTGGTCGCTGCATACATCAATAACATACCGTTAACATCACTGTTCCATATTACACGAGTGCATCTGCAAGGTATGTTAATGTATACGAGAAGGCAGCGCAGTTTCTGGTCGTATGCACGCAAAAGCATTGGTCAACTGTAAATTCATCAGAAGCAAACCAGTTCGGCACTTGTGGATAAATTTTCCTGCATGGTAATTGCAAGCTAAGCCGAGCAATACAGTGAGTGTGTGTGGATAGAGAGCTCACATTCATTTATTCGCATTTCTTTCATTTCGACAAGCATAATGATGCTGCTTAGTGCAAATAGCCAAAAATATAGAAATATCTATCCGTAACACAAAAGCAAAAAAAAAAGTAAAATAAAAATAAAAAATTATAGTAACATAAACAAATACCCGTTGCTGGTAATATGCAATCATGTATGGTTGTGCCTTGTGTGCCTTTCACTACTCCTCCACCACCCATTGGGTCTACCGTGTATTGTGTGTCAAGCATAAAAAATGATGCCAATTTAACAATTTTTCATTCCTTCATTTCGCTTTTTTTTATTTTCTTGTTGATTTTACAAAAAGCAAATGCATTCATTTTTTAAAGCAATTTTCGTAAATATCATTAGACAGACGGTCAGTCAGCCAGTCAAAGGGATGAGTTCGGTTGAGTAATGATACAGTTTTTTGGTAGATTTGCCGGCTATTGTGGCTAAAAGCAAAACGTATTCGGCTGTCGAAGTTGACATGAAAAATCGTTGTCAAGTGAAAGCAATCAGGCAGAAATTCGCTGTGAATTAGTGAAATTTAATTTTATCGCAGAAAAGGACTACTATACAATGAGTGCAACATATTTTTTTAGATTCTCCCTCCCATTACTGTAGTTTGGTAGCTTATGCGGATTATTTCTGTATACGATAGGTTCGACTACTCTATATAAAAAAGGAACTAGGCTGGAAATCATTAGGCCAGATAGGTGTATTATATAGCCAAGGGGTTAAATAGTGATTTAACTTTAAATTATACTGACCTTTAATCGAATACAGTTGTAAGGGCACTGCCTCTTCCTTACCCTTATAGCAGCTATAGAAAACACTATCATCGGTCGGAAAATTAGTGCCCATATCTATGCATGTCAAATGACCAAATCGAGCATTAAGCCATACTTAAATTTGAGCAAAAAATTTCAGCGTTTTTATATAATATTTTCTTTTATGCTACAACGATTCGTTAGAACTCTTTCTGCTCCGCAAAACTATTTAATTGTATTTTTTATATTTATTTTGAGGCTTAGAAATGGAATACCCAGGAGGCAAAAATCAACATTTTCGACACCTGTTCTTCTTTGCTTTTTATCGAGGTCAAAAAACTGCCGAAGCAGCCCGGGACGTATATGTAGAAGGTGTCATAGATGAGTTTAAAGCACGGAAATGGTTTGCAAAGTTCAAAAATTATGACGTCGATGCCACGTCCCGCAGCGGAAGATCTTCTGAATGAAGATGAAGAACGTCTCAAATCACTTTGGGAGGAGAACGGTCGCCGAACCAGTCGTGAATTGGCGGAAAAAATGAACAACGATCATAAAACGATTCTCAATCACTTTCATTCAATGGGATTTACCGAAAAATTGAGAGCCTGAATGACTTCGGAGCTCTACGAAAAAAAAACAAAGAAAGTCGCTTTCAAATTGCTTCTCAGCATCTCGCCTGCCACCGAGCAACACGCAGTTATAAACAGCGCTCTTGTACAAATTGGTTCACGGGAAATGAGAAATGGTGCCTATACATCAATATGAAGCAAAGAAAGAAGTGAGTGGCTCCAGGAGATACGCCAAAACTGAGTCAAGCCGTATCTTCATCCAAAGACGATCATGACATGTATTTTGTGGAACTGGGGAGGGCATGATGCGCTGGGGAATGCTCGAAAAGAATGCCACGATCTATCATAACGTGTGCCAATAAAGTAGCTAGACAAATTTTGATTAAAAATAAAAAACCATACTACTGTTCAAAATTGTTTAATTTTTTTTATTTATAAAACATATGATTGTTACACAAAAAAAGCATTACTTGTATAGTTCTAAAGGACCATGGTCTTCTATTTTCCGAAGCTTTGATTTGATACCTCCAATCATCTTTTGGACGACGTTCATGTCCACTTTCCTTGCACATAATTTGATCCTGTTCTTCAGCTGTTGATTTGATTTAGCTTCCCAGCCATCTTCGTACACTTTCTGGCAAAGTAGAGTCCAAAAATTTTCAATTGGTCTGGCCTTTGGGATGTTTGGTGGGTTAGCACATTTCGGAACAAATTTTATATTATTTTCTGACATCCACTCTAAGGTCTTTTTAGCATAATGACTACTTGCTAAGTCAGGCCAAAAGATGTAATTACCATCAGAATGCTCGGATTTGATAAATTTTTTAAGTTTTGTAAGGCATTTTTGAATGTAAATGTCACTTCTTATGGCAGGAGCTGTGGAATCTTGAAGATAAAGTTGAGAGAGTCCTTTGGAAGATATGGCAGCCCAAACTAAAACTTTCGGTTCAAATTTAGCTTTAGGAGCAAACTTAATATTATCAGGAGTATTCTCTATGTTGTTTGTATAAAATCCACAGGTTTGGTCTCCGTTATTCCAAGCAAACGTAAAATATTTCTCATCATCGAGAATCACCTCAACATCGCCAACAAAATAGCTACGGCGGAGCAATCTACATTTCTTTGGTATTTCTTCTAGTTGTTTATCACTATTTTTTGGAACCGTTACCCTTTTGTGATAATTAATACCACTTTTCAACAAATTTTGACGTACAGTCTCTTTAGAAATACCAAACTTTCGACCTAACTTGCGGTTTGATGCACCTTTTTTGTCAATAACAGCTTTTTGCAGTTTTTTTAATTGTTTTGCGTTCAGAACTTTTGGGCGACCTGATTTTTTCACTCCTGAGGGAGCTATCCCACTATCAAAACGTTTAAAAATTGAATAAATTGTTGAACGTGCAATATTTTCCAGAAGAAAGTGTTGCAAAACCTCTTTTTTTGAATGCTATCCAAGCATGTCATAAATGCGTTGACGTAAATGGTCTTGGTTTGCGACCCTCATGATAAAAAATTAATTTAAATAATTTTTTAATTAAAGGCCATAAACTAATAAATAATTTAAGGATTAAATGAAAAAGATATTATTCACCACTCTTAGGTTCTAATAAAAAGGAATTTGTCCAGCTACTTTATTGGCACACGTTACATTGCCCAGCTGCACTGCATAAATGAGGGCATTCGACTGAAAATACCTGAATCACATGGCAAAGCCATACTCCTTCAGGATAACGCCAGGGCTCATGTAGCACAAGTCGTCAAAGCCGCAAGCCAAGAGCTCAAACGGGAGGTTCTTCAGCAGCCGCCGTATTCTTTGGACATTGCACCGACCGATTACCGTCTTTTCCGCTTCTTGCCAAACCATATGAAAGGCGTTACCTTTGATAACAAATGGGCGAAGAGGTCCTTATAAACGGACTTAGCAACTTCTTTGACACCAGAGCAGTCGATTTTTGACGGAACGGCATCAACAAATTCGTTGAGAGGTGGGAAGAGGTTGTACACAGCAACGGCGAATATATAATTGATTAACTTATTGATGTTATTATTGTTTTTTGTTTAAACAAAAGTCCTCGGTCAAAACGCTATGCACTTATTCCCCGACCTAATAGTTAATTACCTACGGATAGCCTCCGAGTCCAGCGACCGTATTGCTGAACCTCACTTTTCAGTATGAGTTCGAACGGCATCAAAAAACCCCCGTGGCTGTTGTAAGGTCGTAGTTTGGTAACTATGTTGCTTATTCCACTGCATTCTACTAATCTTAGTTGCAAATGCTGATTTTTTTGGCTTAGATCTTCCACTCGACACTTTTGCGCTTATTGGAAAATAAATTTTGGACTCTTTTTGCCTTCTTTGACAATTCTGTATGCTGTGGAAATTCGATACATTCCTTAGTACGGCTAGGTAAAAAGTCGGAGCAGGCGACTAAAAAAAAGTGTTTTATTTATGGACCCATTGCAATAAAGGGATTCTCCTTGCGTGGAGGATATAATCTCAAAATATTTAAACATCTCCATAAACCTCCTTTAAGAATAAGTTGAGAGTGCTTACAGGCATTCTTATTAGGCACTGCTGGCTGCAATATCATATCCGTATTAACTGGTGCATGGTCTAATGACTCGAGTGGAAGATCTACGTTTGTTACATATTTAATTTCTAACAAAACGTTTTGTTTAGCCTTGAATACTCCTTGATCACCACTCGATTATTTAACCATTTCAAATGCATAAATGCCGCGGCGCTCTCCCCGATTTTCGTTGCATCAGTATTCATATGAATTTCTTCTAACTACCATACATATTTACATATGCAGTAGCATTTCTTATTCATTATTCTTCACTCTACACAGGTACTATGATATCCCGGCGGTCGTTAGTGGTCAATGGGTCATCCATTTCAGCGCATTAAACAGCAATTAAGTGGCCTCGTAATGCCAATGCCATTCGAATTTATTACACTAAATTATTTATGCTAGCAGAAAATCCGCACTTCAGCAACAGCATCTCTCCGGACGCGTACGAGCAGTGTACACTTCACTGGTCAGCGGCTCAGCTACCCAATTCAGGCGGACGGTCATTGCCTGCAGGGTGGTGGTTCTTAGGTAAGCAGGGTTGCTTTCATCCCTTTACAAAATAAACTATGGATGTACATTAAAACTACTTGTAACTCGCATTAGCTTTAGTCTCGATTTTCGTTGCTGGATGGGGGTCAGCGGTGTATAAATCTTCAGGGCTTCCATTTGACATAAAACAAATACGCATACCCTATAGCCAATAAGGCCAAGCAAGCAATACACACTCCACTTCTGAGCAGTCAAAAAAGTCAGCTTCCTTTTTTTGGCTTTCCCTTCCACACACATCCAGTTTCAGATTTTAATCCTTTTAATTAATTGAAATTGCTGGCAAATGCCAAAAATATATTTATTTACGAGTATTTATGCCCCAAAGCGTATTTATATCTATTTATATGTTATTTGTTGTCTTACGAGATTTATTGAGTGCGAATTATTTGCTTTGCTGACTAGCAAAAGCATAAGCGCCACTTGGGGTGAAAGTGCATATGTGGAAATGCTCGTAAAATGGCCAACTACTACTTGCGGCCGAGCGAGCGCGACAGCGGAAGTGCTCGTGTTCATTAATTATGATTGTCAGCGGCACAATTAATAACACATGTGACAGTGAGGAAAGAAGAAGCAGAAGAAGCAGGAAACAAAACAAATACCAAAAGTATAGTTGCTGGCTATCAAAAAGTTACAGAGTGACCAATAGAATTTTTTTCGCACTTTTCCTTTGGCTTGCCTGTTGTGTTGGCGTGGGCGTTGTAGGAATTTATTTTACTTTCCGCTTAAGTCACCAAATGCAAAAAAGGCTACGAACATGAGCTCATACGTGGAAATGTAGTATTGTAGTCCATGGCGTTATCGCTGTTAATCAGCCTTTGCTGACTTTTGATTAATTATCTTCGTAAAATTTATTGCTTTTAATTGTTTGAATGCATAAAGTCCCAAGTTTTTGTCAAATATTTATAGTCCATGATTTATAGTTTTGCGTTCATTTCCGTTTGATAAAAATGAAAAACATGGAAAAGGATATGGGAAAAATATACATTTCCGTCTGTACTGAATATTTTGAATCATTTTTTCAAGCGTTTATTTAAAGGCAAATTTTATGTAGAAGCTAAAGTTAACGCCTAATTACCGAAACTGTGCTAAGATTTATAAAATCTCAGAGGGCTTGGATACGTGTTTAGAATACCCAAGGAGAGAACAACTCGAAAGTCAGTTGAATTGTGACCTGTTGGAGGCCGAAGAAGAGGACGCCCCAAGAAGAGATGCCTCGAAGACGTTGAAGATGACCTTGCAAAGCTGAACGTGCGACGGTGGAAGGAAGTAGCCTTAGATAGAGACGGGTGGCGAAAGGTTGTGAATGAAACAATGGTTAATCAAGGCGTGTGATCTTAAGAAGAATAAGAAGTTTTAGCGTCTTATACAAGAAGATGAATTTACGTGCTGATTTATTACTGTTAACGCAAGGGAGACTCATCAGCAAGAACCTGAGTTGAAGCAATGCTCTATAAAATAATACAATAGCGTGAAGTCTGGAAAGATGATGACTATGATTTGAAGCGCAGGCTCCTGAAGCCAACGGCGCATTAAGCCAGAGATGGAGTGCCGCAGTTGTAACACAGTCTAACTAACATTTCCTCCTTGAACTTAAATCGCCCTGAGAAATTCAACAGTTCATCAGTTAATGCAATAAGTCCTGTGATGATGGAACCTATTTCTGCAGAGAGTGCGGGAGTACTATTGGAGAAGAGAGATTTTGTGTGTTAGCAGCTTCTCCAGAAAGGCGTGACCGGGCTTACTGCAGGTTTGCCTACTAAGCAGGGCCCAATAAGCATTATCTTCAGAGAATAGGAACCTTGTGTGCATTTCCGGTCAAATTTTGCCATTGTACCTTGAAACACGGCGGCCTGACTACTAGAAAAATGCCTCAATAGCAGTTTGCAAGTGGCATGGGCGCAATTCTGTGTCTAGCGATATAAGTGTTTTGAACATTGCACAAAGAACACATTTTTGAGGATAAAAAATACTTTTTAGAAACGAGTTTTGAAGAAAAAATAAAATTTTTTTTTGTTCAAACTTTTGTGTGTTTGTGTAATTTCTGAAAAGCACCTGCTCAGATTTTTGAGAGACTGGGGATGCTATTTGAACTGGTTTAGCCAGTACATCTATGGTTTTTGCTAAATGTACCGATTTATACAAATTGGTTTAAGCAATGCACAAATACTGGTTTTTATTTATTTCACTTATTTTGTATTGATTATTTTTTATCGAAACCCAACCTTATGCACTATATCAGTTTTTCAAGTTTTTGTTGATGCCGTTCCGTCAAAAATCGACTGGTCTGGTGTCAAAGAAGTTGTTAAGCCAGTTTATAAGGACCTCTTCGCCTCTTTGTTATCGAAGGTAACGCCTCTCATATGGTTTGACAGGGAGCGGAAAAGATGATAATCGGTCCCGTGCGAGCTCTTGGAGTGCGGCTTTGACGACTTGTGCTACATGTGGCCTGGCGTTATCGTGAAGGAGTATGGTTTGACCATGTCGATCAAGTCTTTTCAGTCAAATAGCCTCATCCACGCGGTGTAGCTGGGCAATGTAGAGCTCCTTGTTGACCGTGGTATTCCTTTCGAGCATTTTCCAGTACATCATGCCCTCACAGTCTCACCAAACACATATTTTGATCTTCTTTGGATGAAAATTCCGCTTGACTCTCGGCTTGCGCGTATCTACTGGAGCCATCCGGTAAAAAAAGTAATGTTTATGACCGCGTGTTGCTCGTGGGCAGGCGCGATGCTGAGAATCAATTTGAAGGCGGCTTGGTTTTTTTTCGCAATTTCGCAATTTTTCGGTAAATCCCATTAAATGAGGGTGATTGAGAATCGTTTTATGATCGCAGTTCATTTTTTCCTCCAATTCAAGACAAGTTTGGTGACCGTTCTCCATCAAAAGTGACTTAGATCATTACCGTAAGTGTAAGCTCTACTGGTTTCTACAGCAGCAATAAGATATTTTTTTACTAGAACTCGCGTTTTCACCACTCTCTGTATTCATCTTATTTGGCCCTTATGACTTTTTTCCTTTCTTTTCCGAAAAAATCATTTGGAATGCGTTATGTGAAGGCGACATTTCTCCTAAAACTTAGTAGAAAGGATCTAAGAGTGCTGGTAGGTGCAATCATAGGGCACAACGCTTGTGGTCAGCATATTGCTAACATGAGAATCATTGGCGACTTAATATGTCCGTCTTATCGTGAAAATGAGGACACTGTTGAGCATTTTTTCTGTAGCTGTCCGGCGTTTTCTAGAATCAAACTTAGACTGTTGGGGTGCGATATTCTGAATAAGGACAGAGTTCATACTCTTCCTCTCCAGATCTCTTAAGATTAATCAAAGAATCCAAAAGATTCGCGGAAGAGTGAGCTCCAACCAATTTCCCGTCTTACCATCCGTACTGCATATATTTTGTCGTTTTATTCGTTCCACTTTAATCTATCCGGATGTAGTACAATGGTCTTTCTGACTGAGTGCTTGGACTTGTACCACCCCCCCCACAAAACTAATCTAATCTAATCATATGTGAAGGCAGAAGAAATCTTATGTCCGGAAGAATAATTCGCCCGATGATATAAACTGCTGTATTGAATGAGTAGGAGACTATTGTGAGAGACTATTTACACGAAAGTGCAGAGGATTCTGGACAAAATCGATGACTGGTGCATGAGACAAGGTGTTTCCGTCAATGATTCCACCATAGTCTTGCTCCGTTTCCACCATAGTTTTGTTCACGAGAAAACGGAAATTGGATGGACTTAGTTTTCCAACACTGAAAGGTGTGACACTTGGACTTTACGATAAAGTTAAATATCTATGAGTAATCTTGGATAAGAAGCTGACTTCGGAGACACACGTTTCATTAAAGGTGAGTCGCGCATTAAGGATTTTTCAGCAATACCGCAGAGCCTTTGGTAAACCAGGAGTCTGAAACCTGCTGTGGTCCTATGGATATACACAGCCCTTATCAGACCAATCATCACTTACGCCTCTGTGATCTGGTGGCAACGGACTATAGTTAAGTTCACAACTATACAGGCTGCAAAGAAGTGTATGTACCTATGCCTGCATTACGGGTGCCATGAGTACAACCTCCGGCGGCGCACTAAATTCTATGCTAGATTTGCTTCCCTTTGATCTTAAGATACAAAACATAAACATGGTTTCTGGCACGAAGACGGAATTTCAGGACACTGAGAAATTTTTAAGTTGCTATCTGAGCAGTGTTCACTGTTTTTGGTACCTAAAGACGACCTGATACCCATAGTTTCATTTGGAAGGAAATTTGATGTCAGATTTCCATTTGATGGATATTTTTTTTACTGATGGGTCCAAGAATGAAATAGGGTCTGAAGCCTGGTACTTAAATGATAGTAATAAGTATCTCTAGGCTATGGAGTAAATAGCAACTGTTTTCCAAACGGAAATTTTTGCCATCCTGAAAGTAGCCGAATGAATGATCGAAAGGAGATGGAGCGGGAAATAGATTGGAGATTTCAGTGACAGTCAGGCTGCATTGAAGGCCCTGGAGAACGCGAAGCAAACCTCAAAGATTGTTGAAGAATGTAAGAAGAAGCTTAATTCTGTTACAAGACAGAACAGGTTTCTACTTATATGGGTTCCAGGACACTCCGGGTTTCAAGGGAGCGAGATTGCCGATGAATTTGCCAACTGAGGATCAGCGGTGCCCCCACAGGGGCCAGAGCCAATAATTGGAATCAGTTCTGCAGGAATCAAGAATTCGATCAGCGATTATGTAGGCAATCTACATAAAGAGCGATGGTCCGGTCTAGAACGCTGCAGAACTGCAAAGTGTTTTGTGACAAGTCCGAACAGAAAACTGTCAAACTTTCCACTAAAACTTGGAAGGAAAGACGTTCGGTTGATGGTCGGTATTATTACAGGACACAATTCTCAACATATGACCACCATTGGAATCATTGAGGACCCGATTTGGCTGTCTTGCTTAGAGGAGGCGGATGGTATTGAGTGTTTTCTCTGCGAGTGTCCCTCATTTGCTAGAGTAAGGCTACGAAGTTAAGGTTCCGATGTCATGAGAACAAGTAAAATCCGTTTTCTCAAACTGGAGGATATTTGCAGATATTTGTTTACTAAAGAAACTGGAAAAGTCTCACAGGACAGGTACAGGACTAACTACCTTTGTCTCTGTCTCTATTCTTTACTATCTCTTTATCTGATACATTTCTCCTTTCCTCCATGAGTATCTATCCTCTTTCAGAACTCTAAATACAATGGGCTTTTTAGCTTGAGTATTTTAGGAGCCAGCATAACTCTTAGTTCCTTGCCTCGACCTATTTAAATTTCAATTTTAACTGGGAATAAATAAAAAAAGGAGTTCGCCGGAAAAATTTCTACTACTTTGCAGTGTATCTGTGGTAGGAGTGAACTTGGAACGTATATTGTTTCGAAATGGAAGTGTGAAAGATTGGCTGAGTGAGATTTACGTACTAGAAAATGTGCAAATATAATATTTTCTATGAAAGTATGCATTTTTAAGTCAAGAAGTTTTTTATATAAAATTGATTCTTTTTATAAACATCAGCATAAAAGAAGCATCCAAGCTTTGCGCTGCATGAGTAATCCAGTGCCAGTAGCCAACAAAAAACGTATCTACTAAGCGCCGACTTGCTGACGTCCACTGACATGCAAGGAAATGCAAATATTGCCAGCGATTTATCATTTTAATGGCAAAACATTAATAATTGCACAATAACGGAAGTCAAATATGTGCTTAAGTATGGGATGCAGTGCAAAAGTAGAGGATACGAGAAATTGAAAAGGAAAAAATTATAAAATACTATTTGGCAAAGTGCTTATACATATGTATGCGTATGCTCGTATGTAAGTCTGTAGATAAAAGGACACTCCTCACACAGTAATGTATCCTCAAAGAAAAATGACAAAACATTAGCTGGGCATTGTCAACAATGGGTTAAACGCGTTGCAAATGGCAACTCGTTAGTTGCAAGTCAGTTGCACACAATACCTTCAAAGTGGCAGGATATGTGTGACAGGAGACACACACACACATGCCAAGGCGAATAATTTGCATATGAATAGCAAAACTGTGAGCGAATGAGCAAAAGCTAAACGCAAAAAGCATTGCAAATGCAAATGAGAGTGGATAGCGGGGGTTATAGAGCAACACCCACACACACACACACACACAATCGTAGAGGAAGACAGACAAAAAATTGGCATGCAATCAAAACCAAAAATACGAAGCGAGCAACCACCACAATACGGAGGCACATCATCATCATCGGCGGCAATAACGGCGCTGCCAGCACGAAAAGGTGGTTAGGGGCACTAACAAGATAAAAACAACTCATATGCACACCAATACATGCATGCTTTTGTACTTACATGTGGCATATGAAGTTTGCTGCTGCGCTCGGCATGGGTGTGCGTGTGTTTTGTTTGACTAATGAGCCACGCATTTGTCAGCGCCCAGCAATGAGACAATTTCATATGCTCAGATATTTATTCCATGTTTGTATTAACTTTACCTTACTTTGGAAGAGACAATAAATAAATGACGCTTTAGCGCGGCCATGCTTGAAAGGGATATGCAAATACACATAGACACATGTAAGTAGCTGTACATATACATACTCGTACATGTTATATTTATATATTCCACCTTACTCATACATGCGCAACTTGCTTTGCTTGCCCTCAAACGACATGAGCTGTATTAAGTGTCTGCGTTAATTACTCATTTGCCATTTGCAGTATTGTTTCATAAGACAATTTCTAATTTGCATATGTGTGTGTTGTTGCTTTTGTGGCATTCAAGTGTGTGTTGCTACGCTAGCTTTCACACTTTTTAATTTTCTGCGGAAACTTTCATTTGGTGAAAGTGACTGTGTCATCGTTTTTAAATATGCGCACATGTGTTGACAGCTGATAAATGGTAGGCGATTTTCTTTAACAACTCATCTGGTTTTAAAACTCTTTTGTGATTATCTGCCAGACTTTTTTAGCCCATCCATCCACTTTGGTTGAAAGAAAGTCGTAATGGAAGTGTGCGAGGTGATTAGGCATGAAAAATTAGTGGTATACTTTTGTTTCAGTATGGGAGAGAGAAGAAAGAATTTTTTAAAAAGATGTGGGAAGGAGTACAGAGGTAGTCTATACAGGGTGCGTCCGGTATTTGAGTACTTGAGAGTAAAACTAATTAGCTTTTATTGTGAACAAAGTGGAATGAAACTCCGTGAATATTAAAACAACATTAAGTCCACTGTATTGCACTCGGGCTCCTTTTTTTAATTTTCTCTAAATCTACTCGACCTCCGTTATTGGAGAGGAAGAAAAAGGCCAGTGACGCACTACCTATATGCATGTAAAAGAATACTGGGAGTTACATGGGGTCTATCTCCTTCAATAATGTATTTGCCCTACTCAGCTGTACTAAAGCCAATATTACTCTATGGTGCTCTTGTGTGGTGGGCTGCATTGAGAAAAACGACAAACAAAACACCTATGGAAAGCATTAAACGTCTTGGTGCACTTTGCAAGATAGGGACGATTAAAACTAATCCCACGGCAGCACTTGAAACTCAACCTACCACCGATTGACATTGCGGCAGAAGTTCTAGCAGCTAGATCTGCCGCAAGAATTAACGCAACGAGTGAATTTACCTGTAAACTATTCGGACATAGCTCAAGAGGTTTGAGTTATCGGACCAATACGGTCTATATGACGCCGAAATACAATTGGGTGAAGAGATTCCGAACAACAATAGAAGAAGAGGGGTGGAAAAGAGGTATGGAACCAAGCCCAAATACGCTTAATATATTTACCGACGGCTCGAAAATAATGAACGGAGTAGGTGCAGGGATTTATTGCGCAGAGCTGGAAATCAGGCGGCCAATTAAGCTCCCTGACGTTACAGTACTTTTCTAGCAGAAGTTTTTGCGGTAGTAAAGTCTGCAGAAATAGCACTAGCGAGGACATCGAGCAACTTCAAAATAAATAGTATATACGTTGACAGTCAAGCGGCAATAAACTCACATGAAATATCATCTAAAAACGTTCTTAAGACCAGGGAAACCATCGAGAGACTAAGCGCAGACAGACGATTACTATTCGAACAAGAAAACGGCATACTGAAACCTTTAAAGACGATCTACAATGACGTCGTTGCGGATATGAAAATACGAATAGATAGAACTGAACACCTTCTATGTTGTTACTCTGCATAAGCTAGAACCCGAATGAAATGTTTAGGAGCTCCACAATATAAGAAGCTCGAATGCCTCTCGGAGTTAGAACTTCAGGGCTTACTTAGATTTGCAAAAGGCGCAGACGTATTGCAAGATGACTACTACAAATAAACGTAATAATGTAAGCCCATCTGGTAACTTTAAGGACCAAGATGTCTATGTGATGGCTTTCAGCCAGCCAGGCAACCTAATCTAACCTAACCTACTCGACCTCCGAAAAAATCTGAGTAGATCTTGAGGTGCCAAGAAGCCAAGGTGTTCGCTTTCTATCCATGCCTTACTGGCCCAAATTGGAAGTGTCTAATATTAAAATTAGATATTACTAGACGTGCTGAAGTCATTTCTCTTTTATAAAATCATAGTTATTGTGAAGGTTATTTAGATGTTATTTAAAATTAAAATATGTACAGCCATGGTCACATAAATAGCACATTTAGACTGTGAAAGCAAAGAGTTGAATATGTTTTTAAATAATTTTTTTTTATTGGGGAAAAAGCAACATAAAAAATAAAAAACTTAATCACTTCCACTTTAAAACAAAAAAATGGTCAAACAGAATTTCAGTTATGATTTAATTTACGAGAACGTTGATAACTCACGAAACCCCCTGGACACATAAATAGCACATCCTAAAAAATTCCAAATAAAAGCAGAAATAGTAAACAAATCCGATATTTAAGTAATCATATTATTTTACCAGATTAGTATTCTATTCTTCAAGTCGTCACTCCATGCTTTCTACAAGCTTGTGGCATCTTTCCTTTGAAATCGAGTACCAAGGCTCCTCAACTGCAGCCCACAAATCATTAAAATTTTTAAAATGTTTGTTAGCGATTTTGACCTTAACGCCATTCCACAAATTTTCTATTGCATTGAGATCAGGGCTCTGCGCCGGCCAATCCAGCACATTAATTTTTTCTCTTCTGAGCCATTGCTTCATCGTCTTTGCAGTATGCTTTTTTCAGTGTCCTGCATAAATTTTCAATTTAATGGCATAAACTCAAACACAAATGTCTCCATTTTATTCTGGAGTATATCCAGATACTGAAATCCATCCACTTTACCAACCATGCGAACAATCGGCCCAAAACCATGCCAAAGCTCCCCAAACCATAATGCTTCCGCCGCCGTGTTTAATCGTCTTTTTGTGAACCTACGATTTACCGCTTGGTTTTTTGGATGACGTACAATGGTTTTCCTATCTGGTCCCATCCTATTTGTTTTGGTTTCGTCGCTCCAAAGTACGTTTTTCCAAAACTGAATAGATTTGTCTTTGTGGGCTTTTGCAAAGGCAAGTCGTTGTTTGATATGTGGAGAGGAGTGTTTTTTTCTGCCTATGCGGCCAAACAGCTGGGCTTCGTTATGTCCTACAAGCTTTATGGACACCTGTAGTCCAGATTCTTGGTTTATTGCAAGCATTATTTGCTGTGCCGACTTAAAAGGATCTGCTTTGCTCTTGCGTATTATAGCTCTATCTACATTAACATCAGTTTTTCGCGGCTTTGGCTTGCCTTCCGTTTTTTTGCTTAGATAGGATGAATCTTTCTTAACTAAATTAAGAGCATTATAAACCATTTTCCGAGAGCAAATCATCATTTCAGCTATTTCTACATAGCTTTTTCCATTTTGACTCCTGTGGTATATAAGAGCTCTTTTCTCCGGCGTGTAATGTTTTCCACGTCCATTTTTAGCAATTATTTTAAATTTTTATTTAAGAAAAAAAAAACTATACTACAAATCGCTAAAACATTATTGAAGATTTACTCTCCGCTGCACAAGTTAAAATGTGCTACTTCAAAACAGCAATAAGCATAAATAAAATAGAACGCAAAAAATTCCATCGAAAAAAAAAAAACGGTTAACTCCTCGCATAAATGTAAGCTTAATACCGGCAATAAATGTAAACAAAAAGAGTTATTTGATCAAAGCAAAGTTTGTACTAAAAACTTAACTTAACATATAAGATTCACCTTTGTGCTATTTATCTGTTCATGCCTGTACATATTTAGATTCTTTCAAGTTCTATTTTTATTCCCAATACGGCTCTTAACAATTATATGTGAAAAATTACTTCAGTTATCATGTACAGGGTTTGATTGAAAAGTAATGAGCCTTATTTTTTTTAAGCAGTTTTATTAAACCTTTTGGCTTATACAACTAATATTCTTCAAAATAGGACCTTTGAGTGTCAATACACCGCTGGTAGCGGTCCTTCCACTGCAGGAAACATTTTTTAAACTTTTCCGCCGGAACCGCATTCAATTCGGCTGTCACAGTTTTTTGGATCGCCTCGATGGAGTCGAAACGCCTTCCTTTCAGCTTTGTTTTCAGGCGCGGGAACAAGACGAAGTCCGGAGGGACAGGCCTGGGCTGTAGGGAGAGTGCGGAAACACCGCACGACGAAGGCCTTCCAGATCGCTGTTCGTCTTCGACGTCCTCCCGGCCTTCCTTGAACGACTTGTGCCACCGTTTTACCTGTGCACTGGACAGAGATTGGTCCCCGTAAGCCTCCTTGAGTAGCCCAATGGTTTCGGTACTTGTTTTGTTTAGCTTTACGCAAAATTTGATCGAGTAACGTTGCTCCAACGATCGCTGCATTTTCGTCACTGCAAAATCCTAACACACTTTTAAAACAGCTTTCACGCGCGGAACGTTGTTGACAGCGAACTTGGACCGCTTTCTAGTGGAAGGGGAAGGTCCAACGATCATTTCCCCCCACCAGCCAATTCGGTTGATCGCTTGGCAGACGCTCCGCGCGGGAAGGCTTATTACTTTTCAATCAAACCCTGAATAAGTCCGGTACTCGAAGAGTAACCAACTTTAGACCGCTCGCGCTGCTGATGCACAAACATCAGCTGTCTGTTCGTTGGCTAACTGACAGTCCACAGTATTGTTGACGAGCGCGCGGAAGCATTTGTCGAGAGTAAACGCGAAAAAAGAAAATCAGTAATAGATTCCAAGCATATGAGTCTGATTGCAATATATTTGGCAGGAAAATCACAACCAGCGATTGATCGTGAGCTCGAGCACCTTAAAGTGTATAAAGTTTTTGTTTATCGCACCATTTCTCGTTACAATGATACTGGTAGCATCGCGAAATGTCATGTAGGTGGTCATCAAAATACTGCAACGTCACGTGAAATGGTTCAAAAACTGAAGAAGCGACTTGAGCGAAATCCCCGACGAATTGTCAATCAAATGGTGAAATAACTCTAAATATCTGATCGTAGCATCCACCGCATACTGAAAAATCAACTCAAAGTCAAGCCTTACAAGCTGCAAAAGGCGCCTGATCTCACACCAAAGCAGCAACAAGTCAGATTTGAGAGAGCGAAGAAGTTACTTCGCTTGGACGAAAGTGGCCAACTTTCGAACATTGAGATTTCTGACGAAAAATTTTTTCAAGTTCAGCGATTCGTAAACTCCCAAAACGATAGGGTTTATTTGATCGACCGTTCATACGAGAATTTGACTCATCGATTGGCCATCAGGAGGCAGCACCCGCCACAAGTAATGGTTTGGGCCGCTGTAACCGAAGATGGGCGATCTCCAATCATTTTCATCAAGCCTGGCGTCAAGGTAAATGCGAAATATTATCGGGAAAGTATTCTGGATATTGGCTTGAAGCCGTGGACAGACAAACATTTCGGTGGCAGACCATGGTCGTTTCAACAGTACTCGGCATTTTGTGAGACAGTGAACCAAGAATGGCTTAAAAACCACTTCATAGCGTTCACACAATAGCTCTTAAACTCAGCAGACGCGAATCCGATGGATTATTCTTGTTGGACCATTTTGGAGATCAGAGTCCGAACTAAAAGATTCACCAGTATCGAGGCGCTGGAAAAAGCCATTGCCCGTGAGTGGGCCAAAATACCTGCAAATCTCTTCCGGGCAGCTTGCAATTCGTTTCTAGACCGTCTCAAGGCCATAGTCAAGGCAAAATGTGGTCATATCGAGCAAAAGTAAATTGATTCTTAATTTTGTATTATTTTTACACATTTTGTACTTTGAATCGAATAAAAGTAATTTTCCAAACTAAATTTATGGCCTTTTTAATTGGTTACACTTCGAGTGCCGGACCCTGTAAATATCCACCAGAGCTAAAATCCGTCAAATAGTTGATTCCTGAATGCTTAACTGTTGAGAATGTCGAGATTTTGATGTTGAAGTTTGTTCAGCAACGCTTTGCGCTACAGCAACAACATTTTCAACAGAACGTCCAGTTCTTGGTGTGCTAGTCCTTTTTCTATCCTCGCAGTTTTTTGAAATTTCTTCACTAACCTTGGAATTGTCGACTCATTTGGACGATTATTTCAAAAAATTGTCCTCCAAAAAAAGGTATGTCTCTGGCGACCCGGATTGCGAGACTCACAGGTGTCTGGAATCAAAAAGACAAAAAGGTTTTTTTTTAGTATGAGTGTAGTTATCCTGTGAACTACGATCGTTTGGAAAAAAAATTGAAAAAATGGCGGATGTTCAAAATGAAAAACCGTTTTTTCAGTCTTGATTTTTGACTTTACAGGTCAGGAAAAATTCGGAATTATTTTTTTTTCAAATGATTGTAGTTCACACGATAATATCAATTTTACGTCATTTAAATTTTATTTCATCAAAATCGGTGTCGACTATATCTGTGTCCATTGCCGATGTGAAGACCATTTTTTGAAGGCTGGCAACTTTTTGAAGAGACCTGGTATGGCCAAACAAAAATTTTTATTTTGTAACAAAGGATCAAGAAATAAAATACTGAAAACAAAAATAAAAACTCCATTCGTTTCCGTTTTACAGGCTTTTAAAGAAACACCCAAAAACCACCATTTTAAATAAGGTGAGGGCCTTAATAAAAACAAACTATTAAGGATTCAAAAAAAAGAAAAGAAGGAAAAATGAGGTGCCATTGTTTTGTTGCGAGGTGTAAGTTATTGCAGTGCAATACTATTTTTATCCCAATTTTGCGTAATTGTCTTAATAAATGAAAGACATTACACAGTTAAAATTTGCTTGCATTTGAAAATTAAAGCTCTTAAATTCTATCCTGTTAAATATCTCTAGCCCCAAACCATTTCTTCTAGCATCATGCGTTTTCATAACCTCACTTTTTACTTATTACATAACCTCAAATGTTGTCAAGCAGAAAAAATCGTTTGATAGTAACCATGAAATAAAAACAAAGAAACGTAAAAAGCGACGAGAAGAGAAAAGACCGAAACCAAAACCAAAATTGCGACTTCACTAAATAACCGCATCCTGTGTAGATGTGTGGTGGTGCTCAACTGACACTGGAACAGAACTGAATAGAAGGATGCGGAGGTGGCGCCATAGCCAACAGATGAGCGCACGACTATGTGTGTACACGTGAAACCCTTCAAAAGCTTAGAAAGAACGAAAAGTGCTGGACAGTGGACATATGAAAGTTTCATTGCAAGTATGAAGGGTGAAAAAAGGGTAACAAGGTAGTCAAGCTGTTGGACTTCCACTTCCAAACGCGGGCAATTGCTGGC
This sequence comes from Anastrepha fraterculus, assembly GCA_037575425.1. Taxonomy (NCBI): domain Eukaryota; kingdom Metazoa; phylum Arthropoda; class Insecta; order Diptera; family Tephritidae; genus Anastrepha; species Anastrepha fraterculus. The sequence goes on along the minus strand of JAYXIM010055327.1, from coordinate 202,248 downwards.
TGCTGTATATGAGGTGAGTGTATGAGTATGTTTTTGCAATGGTTAAGAAGTAGCGGAAATGTTGTTGTTGGTGGTCGCTCATGTGTGGCCAGTGTGACCGGTGTGACATGTGTGTGCTGTTGCTGCAATGCTTTGAGGCACGAGAGAAAAATGTGAGAGTGAGATGAGTTTATTTACAAATTTGAAAAAGATTTGCTTAACAGGATTGCAGATTTCGAAATGTCTGCTTTAGTGCAAAGAAATTTTGTTTTGAAGTTACCGCGCGATTGTGGTGAATTATGTGACATTCGACAGCTGTTAAAAACTACAAAGGTGATTTAGTTGAAAGATGAAATTCAGACAAGAAGATTTTCATACAATAATTAGCTTGAGAATTCTTAAATATTTAAGCACCGATACGCAAAAACCACTGCCTTCTATTTCAATTGTGCCATGAAAACAGCAGCGCTTTTCCCCCGCTGTTGACATATCCCATTCACTCATGCCAAGACCTGCTCAGCTTGTTCGTCGCATTCGTCGGCACATATGTTGCCACAACAGCAGCAACTCCAACGGTGTGGGTGCTTGCAATGCGTTTATGATATTTCGATTAAATTTATGAATTGGCAATGCAGTGCCTTTTTTGCATACACACATGTTTGATTTTCCAGTTTTTTGCAATTGTTTTTCGGTTTAAATTTTCTTTCGACAACATTGTTTCGTGGCAAATTTAAATGAAATATGACAGTCGCGGTGCTGGTGGTTGCCACTAACATCCGGTGCGTGTGATATGCACATAAATATTCATACAATTCGAATATAGGAGTATATTTGCAAGTTGGCTGGATGGAGGGGTGAGTAGCTGTGTTGAGAGTGTGGGTGTGTGTACAACATGGCGGTTACAATGGTTAACCACACACATCCTGTCACTCAGCGAAGCGTTGTGTGTGGGCGTATGTGGGAGGAGAAATGGATTGTAGACATGGTACTGGTTTGGAAAAGAAAGTGGGGTGTTGGGAGGAGCAGTGCTGAACAGTTTTTAATATGAATAAAATATGTTCTTCTGTTGAAAGGGATCTTCTACTTCTGAGGTTTGAAAAAATATTTTTTTTTACAGTTTTCGAAACTACTGGACTTGAGAAGCGCCTTCTTGGCACACTTGAATGCAATTCCCTGAAAGAGATGTTTTAACAACTGATTGTTCTGCTAATTAAAAAAAATAATGAATAGTGTGGCTTGAATTTTTCATAAAATACTCAGAAAATGACTTTGAAACAAGTTTTTTAAGAAATTTTAATTTCTATGAGTTTTATATTTTAGCTTAAACAACATTTTACTTTCTTTGCAACTTCGATCATTTCGTGAAATTTCGAGGAAACCATGTTCCTAACGATAGCCAAAACGAAATTTTCTTAATTTCTGTGTTGGAATAGAACAAAATAATGGAACTAAAGATCTTTTGTGCCTTCCACTCATTACAAGCTAAATTTAAGCAGGAAGTGCAATGAGCCTGGTACAAGAGAAACTCTGAAGAATCTCCTATGCTATTGTCCTACTCTCTCGAAATACCTGTAGGTTTGATTGAAAAGTAATAAGCCTTCCCGCGCGAAGCGTCTGCCAAGCGATCACCCGAATCGACTGGTGGGGGAAAATGATCGTTGGACGTTCCCCTTCCACTAGAAACCGATCCCAGTTCGCTGGCAACAGCGGTGCAGTCAACATCGCTGCGCGCGTGAAAGCTGTTTTAAAACTGTGTTAGGATTTTGCAGTGGCGAAAATGCAGCGATCGTTGGAGCAACGTTACTCGATCAAATTTTGCGTAAAGCTAAACAAAACGAGTACCGAAACCATTTGGCTAACCAAAGAGGCTTACGGGGACCAATCTCTGTCCAGCGCCCAGGTAAAACGGTGGCACAAGTCGTTCAAGGAAGGCCTGGAAGACGTCGAAGACGAACAGCGATCTGAAAGGCCTTCGACGACGCAAACAGACGAAGATGTGAACCGGGTTCTGCACCTCTGCATTGGCCGAGACGGGGGTTCCGGTGCTTCCCCACCCTCCCTACAGCCCAGACCTGTCCCTTCCGGACTTCTTGTTGTTCCCGTGCCTGAAGAGAAAGCTGAAGGGGAGGCGTTTCGACTCCATCGAGGCGATCCAAAAAACTGTAACAGCCGAATTGAACGCGATTCCGGCGGATGAGTTTAAAAAATGTTTCCTGCAGTGGAAGGACCGCTACCAGCGGTGTATTGACGCTCAAGGGTCCTATTTTGAAGAATATTAGTAGTATAAGCCAAAAGGTTTAATAAAACTGCTTAAAAACAATAAGGCTCATTACTTTTCAAACAAACCCTGTATGCTACTTGGGTGTTCTGAGTTTTGAAAGACTGGAATGTGTCCCTGATCTGGAGTTTGAGCCACTTCTAAAATTCGCGAACAGTACGCGCATCTTGAGTGATGCATATTTTCGCTAATAAACTCTGCGAGGTTTCAGGCAGCCAATAGAAGCTAACCAAATCCAGTTACCTTAATAAGTCTAAGATGAAGATGAGTCGGGCTCAGCCTATGTGTCTTTATTCTGGCTGTATCTGGCCGAGATGCTCAATTCTTCTTCTTCTCGCTGGGGGTTGGTCACAAGAACAACAGGAGTCGGTAGGTCTTACCTTGAATTCGTACATATCTGCATTGACCCGTGATGGCATCCTAAGTGAGTATTCTAAGTTAGTTCTTAGGGAGGCTTAAGAGATGCTTAATTCTGTTCTGATTGTATGCTCCCAGCTCATTTTCAGGTATTCTCATAATTGTTTTTATTACAGACGAATGATGTAGGCGCCAAATCATTACAGCCCTTTTGTAATTTCAAAGTAATATGAATTTTTTTACCTCTGTCGTTAAAAATATATACATGTGATCATTTAACTCCTATTTGGAGCATAGCGCGTCAACCACTTCCCTTCAACAACGGACACGGTTGTGTACTAGGGATCTTAGTTCGTTCCACGATAATCCAAGAGACTTCATTTCGACTTCTGTTGAGCGCCGCGAGGTGGTACGTGGTCTGCCAGTTCCTCTACCAGTTTGTTGAAATGGATTGCAGCGCAGCGCTTGTTTAGCGACATTCTTTAGTGTGTGGGCAATCCATTGCCATTTTCTTTTTTTGATTTCTGATGCAAGGTCGACTTGGTTAGCTTGCGCGAAAAACTCGGCGTTGGTTATTGTCCGGGGACAGAAAATTTGCAAAATCCGGCGAAGGCAGCGATAAATGATTCTACTCTCATTGGTAAATGGAGTTTTTGTCTTATAGTTTCGTCTATGCTACAAATTTACTATAGGGCTTACTAGCGCTGGACGGGAACGACTTCAGTTAGAAAAAACAGTTTAGTCTTTAATCCACACACAGAGCTCCGGTGGCTTTACGTTCAATAAAATTTCACTGTCAACTACTATGGTTTCCCTAAAGGCCACTGTTCTTCTGATACCCTTGCTCGCTTATGGAATTCTGTCAAAATACCATACGAGGGACGTTCTATAAGTACCCGAGTTAGAAAGGAAGACTCCATTTAAAAAAAAAAAAGTTTGTTTACTTTTTCACATAGTCTTCTTTGATAAAGATACACTTCTCCCAACGCTCCGGCCATCTTTTAATCCCTCCAAAACATAGGATTTGTCGAACTCTCTAAAATACGCCTCTGCCTCGGGTATGACTTTTTCGTTTGAATACATTTTTTTCCTGCGAGCTATTTCTTCATGGAACAAGAAAAGGTCGTAGGGAGCCAGATCGGGTGAATACGGGGGGTGTGGCAGCAATTCATAACGCAATTCATGAAGTTTGGCAGCGACAACTCCGGATGGAAGTGCTGGCGCGTTATCTTGGTTAAACGGCACCCGCCAAACGCGGCCGTGTCTCCTTACATTTTTTGTGAAAGCGGTCCAACAACTCACTTTAGTATTGCCCAATGATATTTCTTCATTTTCCTAAAAAATCCATGAGGGATCCCATCCAGGTCGATGGGACTGTCATCGCCTTCTTTGGAGCAGATTCACCGGGAAAAATCCATTGTTTTGATTGTTACTTAATTTCTTGTGTGTTATGATGAATCCAGATTTCATCAACGGAGACAACTCGACGCAAAAATTTCTTCGAATCTCGCTTAAATTGCTCCAAAAACTGTTTCCGCCGCATCCACTCGTCGTTGCTTGTGAGCAATCGCAGCACCCATTGGGCGACTTATCATGTAAAATATTAATTGTTGTTCCTGTCGACACACCTATGACCTCTGTTACTTTGTCCACTTTCGTTCGTCGATCAGTGAGAATCATGTCTCGGACTTTTTGAATGATTTCCTTGGTAACTAGGTCGCTCCACCTGGCCACTTAAAACCGGATGTTCGCCCACGTTTAAATTCCAATATCTAACTGTGGTCATGGATGGCGATGCGTCCACATAGATAGCACCCGACTACGCTTTTATTTCATCACATTTTTCCCATCCAAAAACAAAAAGCGAATTACCGAACGATTCTGCTCATTTTCCATCTTAGCGAAAGTCTTTCTCGAATAGCTGCCAAATTCAAACTAACCTACCAATCAGTCTGAAATTTGCTGTTTGTTTTGCCGTCGTTCGACAAGTGGCAGCACACGATGCTAACATCAACTTCCCTCAGCAACGCTCTCTGTCATCAAACGCGGCTACTTTTTGAACCGACCTCGTACATAGTACATTTCTCGTATTAAAATCAGAAAAACCATACATCCATACATACATACACAAACCGCATAACAAATAATTTGCATGAAATTGATTTACTTTTTATTTTTGCGGTTTGTTGCACTTTTATTGGAAATTCTCTGAATTTTTCCCCCTTTCACGCCAATCAGCATACAATGCAAAACCTACTCGTACTAAATTTCTTCACTTCAGTACTCCACGGGCGGTTGTCATCCCTCTTGGCAACGTGATTTAATTTGCTTTCAATTTTTAATTTGCCAACGAATTGTCTATTTGGCTTCGTGTGGAATAGAAAATAAAAAAAAGTGCAAAAAGCAAGAAATTGAAAGACAAAACAAATAAGTGGGTAGAAGATAAAGAAGTGGAATACTTTCGAGGGAAAGGAATTGGAAAGGGGTTTCTGTCATGCACACAAGTTTACCAAAGAGAGTTGCGGCTGGGACAATTTATTTACATAAGCATGAATATTTTATAAAGCAATTCTACTGATGCGCGTTTCATTGATAAATGAATGGAAAATGGAAAAAATAATAATGAAAAAGTAGAAAATTGAGGAGCCTATTAAATTAAAATAAATCTGAATGTGAATATATACGAACTCTACTTCTTTCAAAACGATTTTGGTGAGTGCCACCTAGATCAGAAAGATCCTGGAACAACCATCAGGCTCTAAGGCCACGGATTTGAGTTCTGTTTGATTTTTTGTTAGATTGCCACATTTGTGATTAACATTCCTACCAAAATTTTATCGCCATGACACCTCTGCATGTGTGTTCGATTTTTTTTACAGGTTTAAAAATGGATTTGTATTAAATTTTGCGTTAAAAATGGATCCAATGGTGTGAAAATCTTAGAAATGTTGGTAAACTGTAAAATGTTTGGTTCTCCTACGAGTGGCATGAAAGCTTCAGAAGAGATCGTGGGCCCATCAATAAAGTGAAAGAAAAGTTGATCAATAACCGCAAATTAATCATCAGAGAGCTGGTAGAGAATTTGGGCATTGCTTATAGATCCGTTTAGGACATTGTAAAGGGTGATTTTTTAAGAGCTATAGGAAAGTTTTTCAAAAAAAGAACACGTAAAATTCAAAAAAATACATGAAATTTTTATTTAAATCGATAGTACAGTCCATAAAATTTATTGTTTGAAGATTATTTCATGCAAATGTTGACCGCGACTGCGCTTCAAATGGTCATCCGCATAGTCCAATTTTGGCATACTCTTTCCAATGTTTCGGCCGGTATTTCACATATATATGCTCTAATGTTGACTTCCAATGCGTTAATTGAAGCAGGCTTGTCTGAATAGACATGAGCTTTAACATAGCCTCACAAAAAATTATCTAAAGGCGTTATATCGCACGATCTGGGTGGCGAATTGACAGGTCCCGAACGTGAAATAAAATGTTCACCGAACTCGCCTCTCCACAAGTCCACGCGTGCTGTGTGGCATGTGGCACCGTTTTGCTGAAACCACATGTCATGCAAGACAAGCTCTTGCATTTTGGGCAAAAAAAGTTGGATATCATTTCGCGGTAGCGCTCACCATTCACCATTCACCAATGATACCTCCAGCCCATAAACTGCACCAAACTGTGAGATTTTCTGGATACATTGGTAGCTCTTGCAATTCTTCTGGCTAATCTTCACACCAAAATCGGCAATTCTGCTTATTTACGTACCCATTGATCCAAAAATGAATTTCGTCGCTGAACACAATTTTTCGATAAAAAAGTGGATCTTCGGCCAACTTTCCAAGAGCCCATTCACCAAAAATTCTGCGTTGAGGTAGGTCGTTCGGCTTCAATTCTTACACCAGCTCTATTTAGAAAGTCTTCACACCTAAATCCTTTCGCAAAATTTTCCACGTTCCAAAGACAAAATCTCTAGAGGCCACACAGCTCACTTTGCCAGCCTTCAATAAAAATGCCAGGATGCTTTTAATAAAATTATAGCTTAGTCAATTGTCACTGCATTAGACAGACTAGAGGAAAACCTATCTGTCTCTGGATCTCCTCCCTGCTTGCTTGCAGGAAGTTAATGCAGTGACAAGAGGGGCTAAAGTCACTATATTCGTGCACTTACCGCAGAGTGGTGTCCTTTCGCCCCTACTTTAGCTAGTTGCAATTGACGAAGTTCTGATAATGCTAAATAAGAGTGGGATTAAGGTAGTGGCATTCGCCAATAACTTGGTTATAATAGTATCGGGACAGTTTCTCTCAGTCATGGCTGAGGTTTTGGAAAGGGTGTACTCAGCCGCTGGGCTGCCAGTGTCCTTCTCCGAGCCAACTTTGACAAACGCTCTCCCGCTTTCATCGGAAGTTAGGTATTTTGGAGTGATACTTGACTCTAAACTCCATTGGAAGCTACACCATAAAAATCGGGTAAAGAAACCCAGTATTGACCGCTATTCTTGCAAATCTATGTTCGGCAACATGGGGACTCAAGCCACAGGTCGTGCAGTGGATGCACAACGTAGTGGTTCTGCCAATTTTAATATATGGATGCCTGGTTTGGTGGAAAGCGCCGCGGAAGAGCTATAATATTAACTGAACTAGGGAGGGTGTAAAGGACTGCATGTATTGGCACCACCGGAGCCTGCAAAACCTGCCCAGTGCTGCCTTGAATGCCGTTTTGCACTTACTTCCCATCGACTTTTACTTTCTTTTCACCGCAGCTAAAAGTGCAATTAGGTCAAAGGAGGTTGGCTCTGGAGGCAATCTCTCAAGGGAGATGGTAGCATTTTTGGGCAGTTAACACCATATTTCTCCGAATTTCGAACAGATCTCTCCATCCGCAAGCTGGAGTTTGAGCGTCCTGCTAGAGCAATCTTTCCAAATAGGCAGGATTGGATAGAGGGGAAAATCTGCGCCGAAGCTTCCACATCTGCCTTCACTGACGGCACCAAGATGGAATCGGGAGTATGGCGGGGGGGTTTCTCTCAATCAGCCAATTTATCTATTACGTTTAAACTTCGAATACTGCTACTGTTTTTCAGGTAGAATGTGTTGCGATCCTGCAGGCATACAAAATGCTTAGGGAACGTGTGACCGAGGGTGACATTAACATTTGGCGGATAGTCAAGGCGCGATCAAGGCTCTAATGACGCCATGGTGCAGAACCAAACTCGTAACCTCCTGCAAGGAGGAGATCAAATTGGGACTGAATTGGCCTCAGGGCCCTCCTACGCGGTCATCGGCATTTCCCTGACAGTTGTTAAAGGGGAACTGCACAAATTATTTCTCAGGAAAGCTCAGAAAAGATGGAGCTCCATTTCTTCATGTGCTATTTCGAACCTCTTTGTCGCCCTTCATATGGTTTAATAGGGAGCGGAAAATATGGTAATCAGTCGGTGCAAGATCCGGAGAATACGGTGGGCTTTGATGACTTGTGCAACATGGGGACTAGCTTTGACGGGAAGAAGTATGGGTTGACTATGTCTTTTCAGTGGAATAGTCTCGTCTTCTTTTGATGAACATCCGGCTTGACTCTCGGAATTTGGCGTATCTCCTGGACCCACCCATTCCTTTCTATGCTTCATATTGATGCATAGGCACCATTTCTCATCTCCTGTGACGATTTGGTACATGACCGCGTGTTGCGCGATGGCGGGCGAGATGCTGAGAAACAATTTGAAGGCGACTTTCTTTGTTTTCGTTGAGCTCGTGAGGCACCCAGGCTCCCTTTTTTATTGTAAATCTCATTGAATGAAGGTGATTCAGAATCGTTTTATGATCGCTGCTCATTTTTTCCGTCAATTCATGACTGTTTTGGCGACCGTTCGACTTCAAAAGTGATTTGAGACGTTCTTCATTAAATTCAGAAGGCCTTCCGCTGCGAAAGTGTCATCGACGTCAAAGTCGCTATTTTTGAACTTTGAAACCCATTTACGTGCTGTAGACTCGCCTATGACACTTTCTCTATACACGTTGCAAATGTCCTAGACTGCTTAGACAGCTTTTTAACCCAATATATTTAGTTTCTTTAATCTTAAGTGCGGCCGCCGTGGCCGAATGGGTTGGTGCGTGACTACCATTCGGAATAATTCAGAGAGAGAACGTCGATTCGAATCTCGATGAAAGATCTAAAATTAAGAAAAAGCTTTTTTTAATGGCGGTCGCCCCTCGGCAAGCAATGGCAAACCTCCGAGTGTATTTCTGCCATGGAACAGCTCCTCATAAAAATATAGCTGCCGTTCGGAGTCGGCTTGAAACTGAAGGCCCCTCCATTTGTGGAACAACATCGAGACGCACACCACAAATAGGAGGAGGAGCTCGGCCAAATACACAAAAAAAGGGTGTACGCGCCAATAAAAAAAAAAAAATCTTAAGTAGTCCCTTATAATTTCAGCTAATAATAGCCTTCGACGTTTTAGCCTTCGGTATTTTAGCAGGAAACTTTACCATATCTACTGCAGTGGGTTTACTTCTCAAAGGAAGAGGTTGAGGAAAAAAGCAATCTCCCAATATTAATTTTTGATCCATCCGAGAAGATTATAAGCTCGTCTTTGACTTATATTGAAACATTCGTAGTAGAAAATAGATGTTGCAGTTGATATCTTATGATTTGTCCATAACAGAAATACCCGCGGCGGCATTCCAATGCCTGTCAAAGGATTGTCGCAGTTGGAAAAAACTCGACTATCATTTGGTATTTCATGCGCACCGTGGGTAATGAATTAGAGCCCTACCAAATACTACTCAAGCAGGAACCCACTCGACCACGGCGGTTGTTATTCACCTTCATTTTATTTTATTCAAACTGGAGAAGTTGGACTGCTTTTTTGAGTCATTTTTTTTCTTTATCTGCAAATTTAATATTTTTTTTATTTTTAAAATTTATTTTTTTGATAAATACTCTAGTTACATTTTTTGTTAATCATTTTGAGATTATTTTTTTTTCTTTATCTGCAAATTTAATATTTTTTTAATTTTTAAAATTTAATATTTTTTTTAATTTTTAAAATTTATTTTTTTAATAAACACTTTAATTTAATTTTTTCATGAAGTCTCTTAATTTGCCATTATGTTAATTTTTTCCTTTTTGTGAGCCTCTTATTACCACAACTCTTCACCTTTTCAATCTTTTCTTATCAATTCCAACATATCGCAGTGCTTCCGTTAAAAGTACCGCAAAGCATAAAATTGCCAATTAAAATGAAAGTAACTTAACGAATCAACTCGGATTCCATCAACCGCCATTAAAAGACCAACAATTTTTTAACGTTGATTAATGAATACTACTTGATTGGATTTAATTGTGTTGCCCGAAATGCCAACAAGCTACAATAAAAACAACAACCAAACAATCAACTCTGACAAACAAATCCATACAACCCTTTCCTGTCGCTATTTGCCGCCACCACAAGCAGGGTTGCAATGCGCAGCTGAAGGCAACTCGAAAGTGGAAGCCGCATTATCAGCTCGCAACTGTTGTGGCAGCGGTGGCATCGGTCGAAGATGGATGACACTAATGACATGCAAGAAAATTATAATTGCCTTATGGGCTTACCAACCCAAATGAGATAACCTCACTTTCGTGCGATGGCAAGAGATAATGCGCGGTAATGGCAGGCCAACGGGTGGCTGAAAGACGGGAGTTGTTGGCTTTGGTTGCAAGCATCGGTGGCGGCTTGCATTAAGTGAAGAGTTAAGATAAAGTCGATTGTCAGTTGAAATGTCAGCAGGATGGTGAATTCTACGATATGTAATGGATACCCTAAGGCGTTTTGTGTGAGCTACTGGTAAATTTGGTTGTTGATAAAAATTGTTTGGTTGGCAAGATTTAATTGCATGACGTATGCTTTTAGTTGGACTGAGTTTTCGAGTTAATGTGCGACCGATGTGTGGAGTCTGCACTTAGGTTATTTAATTTGGGATTAAAGTGTTGTCACTTGCCACTGTTGCCACTAAAATGGTTATGTGTGTATGTAAGTATGAACGAATATATGTTACCATATGTGAGATATTTCTGGTGTGAGCTTTTACTCACCCTTAAACGATTCTTAAAGGTTTATTCATGAACTGTAATGATTGGATGTATGAAATGGCATATTTGTTGTTGTGATAAATGATGGCTCATTATCTGTGTTCTGTCATCGCCTAAATCTTATTTTTTTAATATTTTTGGGGGACAAGTTGGCAAATGAGTGAAAAATTGGTAGTTGTTGTTGTAGCAATATACTTAACCCTGTTAGAGTTGTGTAGATTACAGGTCGTCTTCACCTAGCAGTTTCGACCGGTTGGGTCTAGAGAGGGAGGGGTGTTAGATGTGTGGGTTTGATGGGGCATATGAAAACGTGATGATGGAGCACTCTGAAATGTTTTTTTTTTCGACTTCGGTAAAAACGCTACGAACTTTTTCCCCAATCTAATATTTCGTTCAACTACAAAACCCTCTTTGGATACGCGTTTGATCAAGTAGGAGTGTGAATTAAAATTCCACTCCGGCAGACGAAAAAAGGAAGTAAAGGGTGGCGAAAAACTAATCGGGTGGCGCAAAATTAATCATTCAACTTTTTACTAAAAAAAAAAATTATTTTGAATGAGGGAAATCTTTATTTTGACCCTTACGTGTTCCATTGCTTGTCTGTTTGTCTAGCTCATGCAGCTGTCTAGCTCACAAGTGTCAAATACGAGTATGATTGCCGTTGCACGATATTTGCAAATATTATAAATCTTTCTATAATTGATTAATTTTGCGCCACCTGTTATATACTACGCAAAGCATACTGGGCTGCATTATCGGTTGTTGTTGTTGTTGGTGCTACAAAATTAAACCTACTCACAAAATCTTTGGAAAATACTGCCGAGCTTTTACTGCTCGACCGAATAAAAATCTTCCTTGTTCCGGTGATGCAGTGCCGGCTATTGAGGGAACGCCAGTTTATCGGCCTTGTAGTTGCCTTTGGCTGATGAAATTTTGTCAAGAAAAATTCACTCTTGATTTCTCTGCTTTTCAAGTGTCCTACTAACTTAAAGTAGCAAATAATTTAGTACCGCTACTGCTACTGCGGCATTTTAAAGTTTTACGAGTGCTAAAAATTGGTGTCCATTTTTCTAAATTATCTGTTAAGCTTATTGATATTTCAGTTTTAAGACACTGCTGTTTATAAATCAAAAAGCCGATTAATCAATCAAAAATCATTCAAAAACGTGTCGTTCAAATTCGAACACTTAACCTTATGGCGAGTTCACACTTTATTGCATTGTGTGCGCTCAATCGGCAAGGGAATTAACTGTCACTAAAAGCCGCTGTTAAGTGTGCGCTGAAAAGCTTGGCGAAAAAACGTAGAATTTGAAGAAGTATTCGAAGTTAAAACCAGCGACGTTTAAGTGGGACAAGTGTGACGAGTTGACATACCACGAAATTGAGTGGTGCAAATCAAATCCACCCTGCGACCACAGTCAATCAATCGCTCATTGTGCAGTTATTTACTATTGCGTTCTATTGTTTTGTTACAAGGGAAAGAAATCAAGGGATTTGTGCCTAAAAATTGCACACTTTTGAAAATTAATCACTTAGGCAAATACTTAAAATCGATTAAGTGACACATTTGACACTTCAGTTAGCGCTCGAAAGTGACTGAAAGCGGAAAGAATGCAAAGAGGTGTGAAATGCTATTTTTAGAATGTCTCCAAGGAGACTTTTAGTAGGAAAAACAACAAAAAATTACAAATACACTGACTTGTAAAAATAAAAAATACCTGAAAGTGACCACTTAAGTTGGTATTTGTCACTTAAGTGGGTTCGGTTAAATGGCGCATTTAAACACTTAAGTAAAGAAGTGAACTCTTATGGTGCCACTGAAAAATGCGATATGTAGGACAAGGAAGTATGCGAAATGGAAACCTCTTCAGATGATAAAACAAAAACATAAGCAACAACGCCAAAAATCTTAAATCAAAATCAAATCTCTTTACTAATCCTTAAGACACTCATTTGCTGCTATTATAGCCTAATTTCCGCGAAGATTCCTTTCAGTTACTAAGCTTACATTAATAGTATCATTTGTTAATCACCGTTAAGAATTTTTCTCATTAATTCTAAGCGCAAATTACATTTGCAATCAAGCAAACTTTCGATTGTCAATTTTCCTTTACCGAAATGCATTTTATGTACACAAAAGATGCCAGAAATTCCTTGTACAAATTGACAGCTATAAATTTCGCAGTTTCATGACCGTCACAAATCTGCGAAATGCACACACGACTCCTACGACATATAATATTTGAGACCAAATAATCGTAGAACAGCCCCAACGATATTGACAATTGCTGTTGACTGCTATGCGGGATTGTCAAGGTAATAAAATTGGCCGAACACATTCAAATGTATGTACGCAAACTTGTGAGCCAGCGTGCCAATGTGACATTTGGGGTGAGTGAGTACGTATGCGAGTATTCGTCTGTGTGTTTGTAGTGTGCGAGAGCGCGAACAGCAGACTCGTATGTGGTGTCAGTTTCAATTAAACATGTTGACAGCTGCCACTGTCAACACGATTACTACTACTGCCACCACCACCCAACACATACCGAACGACTATCCATTTCGGGTGACTACTGTACTATTGCGGTCATTATTGTCAATTTGACATGCATGTCAAATGCGTACACATATTTGTTGTGCGATAGCGCTCAAGTAAGCGCAATAAGTCAGGGTGGTGTGATTGGTTCTTTGGATTACCGTTGACGGAAAGTCAACGGAGTGTGTAGTAATTTTATTATTGGTTTGCCAATAATTTTCTGGCCTCGCAGTAGAAACAATAAATTTTATTAGCGTAAAAAAGTGAAGAGCAAAAAAAAAACACGGAAAAATTTATTTGTTAAGAAGTTGACAACTTCATCAAGCGATTTATCGCCAATAATGTGAAATGTGGGACACATAAATAAATTTAATAAATACTCAGATAAAAGTACACGAATACAGGGCGATTCAAGTTGGAAATTATTTCTAACAGAGTTTTGTTTTTACAGCTATTGTAGTTGTGTTGCGTATCTTTTGGCAGATTAAATTTGAATTGGCCGAGCCAAGGATCACCAAGAGATTTGATGGCTCCTAAACCACTCAGCCTAAACAGATCATTTTACTTAGAGCTCTGGAAAGGGGGTAGATAGTCAAGGGGGAAAGGAGAAAAGTATCAGAGAAAGAGATAGTAAAGAATAGAGACAGAGATAGAGATAGATGTCCTGTGAGAATTTCACATATTCTTTGGTAAATCTGTAAATATCCCTCGTTTTTAGGGAACGCATATTACTCATTGGTACGACATGGGAACAACAAACTCGTAGTTCTAGCAAAGGCAGGACACACACAGAGAAAGTGCTCCGTGCTATCCACCTCCTCCAAGCAAGGCAGCACATTGAGTCCTCAATGATTCCAATGGTGGTCATATGTTGACCCCATGGGTTGTGTCCTGTAATAATTGTGTCCGACCATCAACAGAACGTCTTTCCTTCCAAGTTTTAGTAGAAAGTTTGACAGTTTTCAGTTCGGACATATCACAAAACACTTTGCAGTTCTTCAGCGTTCTAGACCGGACCATCGCTCTTTATGTAAATTGCATACATAATCGCTGATCCAATTCATGATTCCTGCGGAACTGAGTCCGATTATTGGCTCTGCCCAATGATTGGCCAATTCGGTGGCAATTTCGTTTCCTTGAACACGCGAGTGTCCTGGAACCCTCATAAGTACAAGCCTGTTCTGTCTTCTTCTTATCATACATTCTTGAACAAACTTTGAGGTTTGCCTCGCGTTCTCCAGGGGCTTAGTGCAGCCTGACTGTCACTGAACACTCCAATCTGTTTCCCGCTCCATCTCCTCTCGATTATCCATTCGCCTACTTTCAGGATGGCAAAAATTTCCGTTTGGAAAACAGTTGCTATTTACTCCATAACCTAGAGATACTTATTACTATCATTTAAATACCAGGCTTCAGACCCTATTTCATTCTTGGACCCATCGGTAAAGAAAATATTCGTCAAATGGAAATCTGACATAAAATTTCCTTCCAAATAAAACTTTGGGTAACAGGTCGTCAATAGGTGCCAAAAACAGTGAATACTGCTCATATAGCATCTTTAAGATTTCTCTTTGTCCCGAAGTTCCGTCTTCGCGCCAGAAACCATATTTATGGAGTCTACACATTGCTTTTATTACTTCCTATTGTATCTTAAGATCCAGGAAGAGCCAATGAAGCATAGCATTTAGGGCATCACCAGAGGTTGTACTCATGTCACCCGTAATGCATGCATACACAACCTTCGTTGCAGCCTGTATAGTTCTCGGAGTGTGGACTTAATCATGCTCCGTCGCCACCAGACCACAGAGGCATAAGTGATGATTTGTCTGATAAGTGCTGTGTATATCCATAGAACCACAGCAGGTCCGACTTTCGATTATTATTTGTGTTTAGGTTGGTACACTCGTCTCGGAGATATGTTCAGGGTTTTTGCAATATAGAATATTTAGTTTGCTTGTGAGAGGCATAAATAAGACAAGCGTTTTGCGTGTTCGGCGATTTTCTGCTATCCAGAAAAATGGATCAAAGAAATTGCATCAAATTTTGTGTAAAAAATGAAATTAAGTGCGCAAAAACACTGCTGACAGGAGCATACAGTGGGAGTACTCTAAATCAAAAAAATGTTTACAAGAGGTACAAGCTTTTCATAGAAGGTCGAGAAGATGTGAATGACGACGCTCGCTCTGGACGCTCCAGCGCATCAACAACCGATGAAAATGTTGACAAAGTGAAGAAAATTGTTATGGAGAATCGTCGAATCACAATTAGAGAAGTTGCTGCGTATATCGGCATACCGGTTGGTTCATGCCATGCAGTCTTTTGGGATGTTTTGGGCATGAAGCATGTGGCAGCGAAGTTCCTTCTAAAATTGCTGAACTTTGAACCAAAACAACGTCGCATTAGCATCGCTCAGAAATTGTTGAATGACGTCAACGTTGATCCAGATGATAATGATAATGAAACCAAAGCCCAATCGCCCCAATGGAAGAGTCTAGCAGAGCTGAGACCAAACAAAGCATGCTAAGTTTGTTTAAATGTCAAGGTTTTGCCCACTGTTTTCTTCGATGACCATGGCGTGGCACATCAGGAGATCTGACCACAAGGTCGAACAGTAAATAAAGAGTATTACTTTGAAGTTAAAAACGCCCGGAATAGTGGAAAAAATGCATGGCTTTTGCGTCATAATAATGAACCTGCTCACTCATCTTTGCTTGTGAGAGATTATTTGGCCAAAAACAACACCATTTTTATGACTCAGCCACCGTATTCGCCAGATTTGGCTTCCTGCGCCTCTTTCCTGTTACCAAGATTGAAGAGACCCATAAAAGGACGGCGTTTTGCGACCATTGAGGAGATAACAACCGAATCGCTGAGAGAGCTCAAGGACATACCAAAAGTGCATATCAGAACTGCTTCGAGGATTGCAAAAAACGGTGACACAAGTGTATTATATCTGCGAAGGACTACTTTGAAGGATATAAAATAGCAATTGATGAATAAATAAATATTTTTTGCGAAAAATTAAAAATCACCTAATTTTTTGAATACACCTCGTACATATGTATCAGGTGTTTTCTTTAGCGGCATAAGAACTATCGGCATCGATAATTATGCTTTTGACAGTTGAGAATGGCAAACTGCGATGACATATCTGTTCAGTAAAGTTAGTAAAGTGTGAATCGCTTAACGCCCGAATAAAAACTGCCAAATTGTGGAAATTTACTTAAAAAAACTTGTTGGCCTTTATCCTTCGATTACTTGGAAAATTTTACGTAAGGATCTTATCTTAGAGCCTATAAAATACAGCTCGTGCAAGAATTGAAGCGAAATGACCATCGCTTGCGTCGCATTTTTAGTGATTGGGCTCATTTGGATTTATTATTCAGATTTATTGGAAAAGGTTGTTAAAAATTATATTAATCGAAGGGACCATTATAACTCTAATTCTTAAGAATAAATGCCATGAAATTTGCTATCAGATTATAAAACAAAAAGTTCGTGCGACAGTAATTCCCTTTTGTACTATTATTTTAAGTTCTGAAGCTTAAAAAACACCCTTTATCGTGACTTACCGGCATGTCGAGTGTAAATATTCAACATATAAATAGAGGGATATGTCTGTGATTGTAGTGGAACAAACTAAGAACTGTCAGAATTTGTTCCATAACTGTCCACAATCTATCCTTGGATATACCCGGTAGCTTTCAAGTTCTGAGTTCTATAACACTGACGATTACAATCCTGTAAACAGTTGCCAACATCTTATCTGAATGATCAGAGGTACAGAATTGCCTCGAAATTTAAACAAAAAATTCAATGAACTGCCCGCAAAGAACTTTCGGTTTGTCATACCACGTAATCCAAGAGCTTTAATTTTTTTTTTCTAGGGAGAATTAAAGCATTAATAATAAATGTACTATATTATATATGCATCACCATCTGACATGTCAGTGCAAGGTAAGGCCCTCTTCCCATTCCAGCTCAACACTTATTTTGAATAGCTAATATTTCCAACTGGGTATTTGTGTGGGCAAAACTTTTACCCACACATTTTTCTTATTTATTGACAGTTATTGATATTTCCATAAACACCATGAATGCAAGTATTTTAACATATCAATGTAGGTATGTATGGATGTATCCTCAATGTATCCTCGAGGTTCAATATTTTCACATTTTACCTACTGGATTACGAAGTTGTCGTGCTGTCATTGAAAATATGCTCAAATCATATTTACTTTTCGTATTTTTGCTAGAAATCCTTCTTTGACATACTGCCTCGCATACACAAAGGCGCACATACGAATGTCCTGACTACTCCTGAGCATTGCACTCTGTGGCTTAAGCTTTTGTTTAATGCTATGTCCTGCCAACTTTATCGTGCGTGCCAGCCTGCTCAGTGACACATGTGATTACTTATGATTTTATTTTATTGCCTTTACTTAGTGTGCATCGGAAAATTGTACTTCAGGCAGATTTTTACTTAACTTTTGCTTATTTTTTTCATTTTTTTATTTCATGAAAAGGGACTGCCTTTCATATTTGTTGTGAAATTTCATATCTATTTGCTTTTGCTGTAATATAATATTCACTAAGAATATTCTATGGACACTTTGGGCTGTCATAAATTGGTTTTTGTGTCTTAATTTTGATTTTTATGCTGTGTTGGTATTTACTTTGGGTCGATATTAGTGAATGTTGGAAAATGGGATGTGTTTTTCATTTATTTGATTTCAGTTATACATACATACATATACATGTTTTTTATCTTTATCTTTACTTTTAGTATATTTATTTATCACTTATTGAGAGTATTTTTTAATTAAGCATTTTATTTGGAATATCTCAAAATATAAATATAAATATTTCATTCAAATCTAGTAAAGGGCTATGGAATTTGATGGCAAGCATAAAAATTCTCCAAATGGTTTTCTCTTGGCGTTTGCGTAAATTTAAACTTATACGAGTATGCGACTTCTTCCCAGTAAAGCTGCAAACAAGACATATCAGTAGCAGTGCAGCAATAAGGTTAAGTACCTTAACTAAATGGTCAAACATGGGCTACGGCCACGGTAGATGTTAACTGCTTCTCAGAATGGTGTACCATGCACTCCCACTTGCAATTGCCATTAAAACGTTCACAATCAAGGAGGATGGTGGTAATGGGACGATGTAAGACAGGGCGATTTCGTCCATGTAAACACAGATGGCTCAAAGCTCGAGGGAAGGTGTGGGCGAAGCTGTAAATTCCGAACATCTGGGGAACTTCTTTAGTTTTCGGCTGCCCGACTATTCCAGTGCCTTTCAGGCTGAACTGGTGACAACAATAAAGGCCGGGACACTGGAGATGTGATGTCTGGAGATGATATCTGTATTCTCATTAATAGATGGGCGGCGATAAAATCTCTCACAAAGCAGGCGGCAACCTCCAAGGTAGCTATTAAATGCCGCAGATCTCTTAACGAGATGGCTGAGTCATTGGCACCAAGTTGACTGATGAGTACTTAGACAATGATATAGGCATACTTTTACCGATTTAAGTAAGTAAGCTACTTATTTTTAAGAGAGTGTAAGAGTAGCACCGAAGCTTGCACCTCTGTCTTCACTGACGGTTCCAAGATGGAATCGGGAGTCGGAGCAGGGGTTTTCTCTAAATCAGCCAATTTATCTATCTCCTTTAAATTGCCGAATACTGCTGGTGTTTTTCAAGAAGAAGTTTTTGTGATCCTGCAGGCATGCAAAATGCTTAGGGAGCGCGGCGCGAGGGAGATATTAACATTTTCTCTCATAGTCAAGTCGCGATTAAGGCTCTGACGACGCCATGGAGCAGAATGAATTTAGTAAACTCCTGCAAGGAGGAGATGAAATCTCTTGGGTGTGCAGGTAACATTTCTCTGATCTGAGTTCCAGGACATAGGAACATAGAAGGAAATCAAATTGCAGATGAGCTTGCCAGGAGGGGGACTGAATTGGCCTCAGGTCCCTCCTACCCGGTCGTCGGCATACCCTTGACAGCTGGTAAATGGAAACTGCACAAATTATTTCTGAGGAAAGCGCAGAAAAGACGGTGCTCCATTTCTTCATGTGCTATTTCGAAAACCCTTTGGTCTCAGTACAATATACGGAAGACAGAAAGTTTTAGGGCTTCCACGCCTTTCGACTTCCGAATTCGTAGCTGTGTTTACCGGCCACTGAACGATTGGTACACACGCGGAGGAGTTAGATTTACCATTTAACCTCATTGCAGAAGCTGTGGGGACCTTTCAGAGAAGGAGACTGTTGAGCACTTTCTATGTAAATGTCTGGGTTTGGCAGCTAGACGATTAAGGTCATTGGGCGCTCCTTTCTTCGACAGCCTGGGGCAGTGCGCCAACCTAAATCCAATCAATCTCTTCCATTATATCAACAGCTCTGGCTGGCTGCAGATATCTGCCAGTTGGAGGTCTCATAATGGTATCAAAACGGCGCTTTATACTACTTGAGGAGTGCCAGACCGGCAATTCAATCATTTCACCTACCTTCCTAAGAGCAGCGAATGAAGGGTGGCGTAATGAGCCCATCTGCAGAGTCGCTGGACAATTGTGGCCGACTCTCAATGTCAAATGCATAGAATCTCTTCTAAGCCAAACTTAGTACAATGATTTCCGTTACAATGAGGCCCCGCCTAATAGACAGAGGATGAGCGTGACTTCTGCAGAAGCTATGTAACTGAGGAAGATCACGTGACGATCTCGCACTTTCTGTGTCATTGTCCGTCGCTACCCAGAGGTAGTTTATCTATTTCAGGTAGAAAACGTTTTAATGAGTTCGAAGATCTCAACGTTGTGGATATCAAGGATATACACTAGTTTCAGGAAAGAAAAGGGCAAGTTCCCCACGCGCCACTACAATGGCCTATAAGCCTGAGTGGGTCCCATCGTAGACAACTGCTCCACTTAATATATCCGAACTTAGCACATCTTTTTGGACACCCCTTTAGTAGAGTTCCACTAAACCGATGGAGTTGAACCGACTTAAGGTTGAGTACAGTCGACTTAAGATTGCTTACAAGTTATCCGAACGATCATAATCGACCGTATTGATATTTGTTCGGATCACCGGACAAGACGCTGTGGGATGAACCAAACGTAATGTTAGGGTACCTAAATTAGTCTTACAACTCAGAGAGAGCGTCGTCAATTAGGTCTGGAGGTTTATGAAATGTTTCAAGATATTTTATGTGAATATTTCTAAGACTTTAAATAAATCTAGATTAATATTTTTTAAGAATTATATAGGCGATCTTATGACTGTTGGGGACACAATTATCAAAAGTCTGTAAGCCTTCATTTGGCAGTTAGTTGGCGCCTTGGGTGCTCGTTGTAATTTACTGATTGAGCAGTAAGGAATTTACCGTAAGCAGGTGTGAAATACTTTACGATAATACGATGAAAATTTGTATATTAGAAATGAACGACGAAAAATTAATTGACTTAGTGCAAAATTGCCCTTGTTTTTATGACAAAATTCAAATGTTGTCATCAATTGTACTCCAAAATCAGCTGTTTATGGTTACGGCATAACTAATCGACCAATGCTGTAATGTTGCGGCAATGATGTTATGGCTACGGCACCACTAATTACAGCAAAACATTTTATAAAAAATTTTGTTAAAAAATTTAGTTATAAAACTTAATAAAAGATTCATTTAAAATATTTAATAAAAAACTTGTTTAAGAAATTGAATAAAAAAATTGTTTAAGGAATTTAATGAAAAATTTTGTTACAACATTACATAAAAAAATTTGATAAGAAAATTTAATAAAAAATGTAGTTCAAAAATTAGTAAAAATTTAGATCAATTATTTTATAGAAATTTAGTTTAAAAATTGTATAAGAAATTTAGTCGAACAATTTTATGGAAAAATTTTTATTTTGTTAAAGAATTTAAAATTGAAATTTGATGAAAATTTTAATAAAA
Organism: Anastrepha fraterculus; assembly: GCA_037575425.1. Lineage (NCBI taxonomy): Eukaryota > Metazoa > Arthropoda > Insecta > Diptera > Tephritidae > Anastrepha > Anastrepha fraterculus. Next base: position 181,062 of record JAYXIM010055327.1, on the reverse strand, counting down.
AATTTTTTAAAATCTTTAATAAAAAATTTTGTTAAAAAACTTAATAAAAAAATGTAGTTCTCAAATTTAGTAAAAAATTTAGATCAATTATTTTATACAAATTTTATTTAAAAATTATATAAGACATTTATTCGAAAAATTTTATGGAAAAATGTTTATTTTGTTAAAAAATTTAAAAGCGAAATTTAATAAAAAAATTGTTAAAATCTTTAATAAAAAATTTTCTAAAAAATTTATTAAAAAAGTAGTTAAAAAATCTAGTAAAAAAATTAGTTCAAATATTTAATAAAATATTTAGTTAAATAGTTTTGTACAAAATGTATTTTAAAAAATAAAAGTTGTTGAAATATTTGAAATTTGCATATAGTAGTATACCATAGAACTACAAAAATAAAGTTTACGATCTGTGTGTTCAAGAATCTTTGTGTGAGTCAGAAACTGAACTCTTCATTTAGGCACTTATATGAATACTCACTTAACAGTGGCTCAATTTCACTCCGTCATGCCAATCAAAACCGATTTTCAGCGCTTTTTCTTAAAAAAATTTAACTCCTTTGTCTCTCTTTCTCTCCCTCACCTTACACTAAAATGCAAACCTTTAAAAATTAGTAGAATCACTCTTTACGACACCAACTTTTCACAATACAAATCCACCTCCACCTGCCCGAGATTACCGTAGATTCTCACGCTAACTTCTCTCTTTATTGCTACTTTTGACTTCTGACTTTTGCTACAATGTTGACCTCACCCCATGCCTCGCCCTCTATTTATCTCTCATATTTACATTCTCGTACTCGTAGTGTTCATTTAGTGCGGTTTAGCTGTTTGCTGTGTGGTTCGGCTTTATTGTTTTGAACTTTGAATCAACTTCTGGTGTAGTTGCGCAGTTTGTGCAAAATGTTTATCATTCGGTTTTTACATGCATGCAAAATTTTCGATAAGTTTTAACCGAGTTCAGTGCTTAACTCGAAGGCATTTTCTATGGCTGCACTGCTTTGGCTGTCATGGAGGGGACTCCGTTTTGTAATGCACAACAATGTTATTCTTACTGCTTCGTGTATGGTTTCATGTCGTTGCTGCGGTTTGGCGAAAACACAAAACATTTTGTTTCACCAAAAGCTGTTACTGCTGGCAACTTTGTTCGAAATGTGTGGAAGGATGCCGGCACACATGCAGATAAATACGTGGAATTGTTCATGATATGTTGAGCTTGGATAAAGGAAAGTAAGTTCGGGTTTAGTTGTATCATTCAAAGTTATGAATAGGAGAGTGAGTTCTAGGAAAACTGTGGTGCAACTTTGAGGGCTTAAATGAAATTACGATGCAGGTAAATAAATATGAATTTAAAAAATTTGTTAAGAAGTGCATTGTTTTGTTTTTAAATTTTTTGGGATATTTTGTAGCCTTAGTATTAAACACCAGGCATCATATTTGAATGCTCGCAACTCAATAAGAAGAATATCATCATATCAGTAAAATTCTCAGCTTTGTATGTTACACCTGCATACACACACACAGGTTTAAGAAGCTACAAGCAGTGCCTCTGTGTGATTGAACACACTTTTTGAGTGTCATAAACACACAGCTTCTTCTTTTCGCCTAGTGTTAGCAAGTGGCAGCACTGGAATAGAGCTGCCTGAAATTATATTTTTTTGCAAAATACCAGTTATACCGTTATACCAGTTTTATAAAGTATAACCATACCCGCTAGCGGCGATAACGTTGTTGTTGCTTTCACATGCAAATTTTCCGTTAAGTTGGTTGGTTGGACTCAATTTGCACTAAAGGTACACCACTAGTAGAACCTCTGCCGATATTTAGTCAAATCATCTTGATTTCCCAATAAATCTGCCTATGCCATCTATTTTCATTCCTGCGATTGCTACCAAGTGTTCATTCAGAATTTTTCCAGTATTCTATGTGTCTCCCTAGAATCCTTTTGATTGCAGCTTCTACATCTATTGTTATACGACCGACCATCCCATCTTCCTAGCATGGTCTCCGATAGGCCAATGATCGGTTATTGTTGACGTAATTCTAAAGATATCTGTTCTTGGTTTTCTTAACAGCTCGTCAGTTTTCAACTTTTTGTACTCTGGCCACGTTTCCTTCGCTATTTTGCGGGTATCGGTGTAGGTCCAACTGTCAACAGCCTGCTTCTGGAATTGCAAAAGGATCTCTCTTTTGTAGACGCTTCGGGGGCAGCCCACTGCCACCACTTTGGATACTCTAGAGGAAGATCCCTGTCTTTCCAGCACATCTGCTTTCTCATTTCCTTCTATGTTGCTATGGCCCGGTACCCAGATGAGAGTGCTGTCTGCCATGCGCGCTAAGGCATTTAATTCAGCTTTGATTGTAGCTGACTTTATGTTAAAACTACGTGCTTCGGATAGTTGTTGTGGATGTTTCCTGATAGTCCTGCAAGATTCCCTTATCATTGCTTGAAATACGTTATTCCAATTCGCCAGGCGGAAGGACTTGGAAGTTTCGAGGTCTTTCGAATATATACCCGCGCCGATGTCGTAATCCATCTTGCATCCATCAGTGTAAAATGCGGTGGTACATTCCTTGACTACTAAATTAAACTCCCATTCCTTTCGCGTGGGAAACATTACCTTGAAATCTAGTGTGAAGTCTAAGGTAGAGTTAATGTAGTCTGATGGATTGCCGTTAAGCTTAGCCTAGCATTGCAACAACCAACTCTTTAATTCTGATGGCGGTATTTACTGCTGTTTATCGTAGTTGAAAATCTATCCGTTAAGGTAGCCGAGCAGAGAGACAGCGAGCAGAGAAGAGGCGAATAGAAAACGCCTATAGTGAGACAACATTAAATACTTAACAAAATAGCGCCAATTGTATTTACTAGGTGAACTTAGACGCTGCATAAGATTTAAGCTTGATGTCAGCGGATAACCGGTTGATGGGTTGTAATAACATGAAATTGCGTAGAATTGTGGCGAGGACGAATTTCTTGACATCAGTTATTTATACGGCGCTAAATAATTATATTAATTTCTATTTTCTCCGATGGGCTGAATACCTAAGGTTGTTTTCAGCTTTTTAACCATCATGCCGCAATTGTGTTTAACCGACCGATTTTTCCGACGGCACTGGATCAGCTGATCACCACCCGTCTACCTGTTCTGTCTCGCTGCAATTCTTTTTCGGCGCTTGTTGAGAAAAAAATGTTCGACCAAATTATGCTGTCCGATAACTGGGTGCCACATCAATTGAAGAAGAGGAGTACCGAAAGACGTTTGGTGACGGCAGAATGGCAGAAAAGAAAAGATTTTCTGCACCGCATTGTCACTGGCGATGGAATATGAATCTATTATGATAACTCTAAGCGTCGAAAGTGTTGGAGCCTTCCAGGTGAATCAGATCCATTGACAGCGAAAGATATTTATGCTTCAAAGGTTATGTTGTGCTTCTGGTGCAATCAGAAGGGTGTCATCTATTATGAACTCCTTAAACTATCTGAAACCATCACTGACGATCGTTACAGACTGCACCTAATACGTTTGAATCGAGCTCTAAAAGAATAGTGGACGGAATGGGAAGCCCTTATTGGAGAGCGGTTCACTTCTTACGAGAGCATCGCAAACTGGCTCAATAAATGGATCATGTCAAAAGAACTAGATTTTTTCGTCATTCAAATTCAGACATTAAAAAAGCTAATTGCAAAATCATCTGGCTCATCTACACTTAGCGGTGTTTAACGCGCATGGAATGTTTTTAATGACATCACAAAAAGAACTACGCTGATTTTCGTAGAAAAATAAAAGTGTTGTTGGGATGCAACATGCTGTTAAAACTAGTTCTCTTCACTCACTAACCTTCTGGCAATGCACTATGCGCATACCAAAGTTTTCCATTATTATTTAATTAATTTCGCTCGTTAATAAGATTTCGTTCTCCAGTTCCGGAATTGTTTGGGAATTATTGACATATACCCTACTTTTCAAATAGCTGCAGAGAAAGAAGTCCAATGATGCCAAATTGCGGAATTTCGACGGTCTTTTAACCACATATTTCGTGAGTTAATGCCACATATTGCTCGAGTGCATGCTACCTAATTCACGCTAAGGGCATTATCTTCCAAGAAGTACGGCTCGATGACTGCGCCAGCCCAAAATGTGACCCAAAATATAACCCAAAAACAATAACTTGTGGGTGCATAATTTTTTCTTGAACGACCTATAGATTTTCAGTATTCCAAAATGCGACAGTTTTGATTTCACGCATCCGTTTAGGTAAACATGTGTATCCTCTCGCTGTGACGCAAAGAGCCAAATCCAGTTCTTGCAGAATAACATTTTTATAATTACTTTTATATTACTTTTACGCGTTCTTCAACTGAGTATAGATCCATGACTGAGTTTGTAAAAGTACGCAGTACCAATTGCGGAAAAAATTAACATCTCACCAATTAGTGCTGTGAAAAATCTGAGTCACCCTCGAATCACCCTATATGAGATCAAAAAGTACCTGGAGAAACTAACAGGTGATGCCCTAGGTCACGTGATTTGAGTTCTGTTCACATCTGTGATTAACATTCATACTGGAACTTTTTAGCCCATGGGTTAATGTGCCACAAGCATTCCAACACATTTTTTTATTTTATTTATTTTTTCTTATTTGATTATTTTTTCATAAACTTGTGCACTCTTCATGTAAACGCGTATAGTAGAAACTGGGAAAACTAACAACGCTCGTCCTAACTAATTAAATTTTGAATTCTCTGTACAAATTGCAGTCTAATAGATTTTTACGACAATCCTTTAATGCATTTAATTTCCTTCCCTAAATGAAGAGATTGAGTTGTTTTAATTGCAACCTAACAAAAAAGAAAGAAGAAAATATAAATTCGTAAAATATATAGCGCAAGAAGTAAAGTGCAATATTATATTAAAAAGAACAAAACAAAAAAAAAAAAAAACATTTGCCAGTGACGAGCAAATTGAACAATCAAATTAGTTGCAATTGTTGCAGACAAAACAAAAATATAGAAAAACAGCAGAAGATGTTGAACAAAAAATTTCACTAATAGTATATAGGAACCCCTTTTGCGAATAGGTAAAAATGTTAGTTGACAGCAAAAAGGTGCCGCTGATTACACGAAACAAGCAACGGACTGTCTCTTGCACACAATAACCGTTTTTACTTTAATTACACAGTACAGAGTGCAGAGTGCAAAGGAGATGGAGTAAAATGTTTACCTGTAAATATTACAACAAGCATGGCTTTAATTAAAAATGTGGTCTCTGTGTTGCTGCAAAAATTTTATTTTACTCCAAAAGCGTATTTCACTTCTTTCACTTACCTTGACATCCTGTGCTTGTTGCACTTTTGCTGGAAAGTCATATTCAGGTACCCTGTAGGAATAAGTAATCAGAGATCTGAGAGAAAAGTGACGATCATCCACTGAACATTGACCGTCAGAGTCATTAGAACGATCTTTACTATTACAGCTTCAGTCTGGCACTAGAAAATGAGAAAATATAACTGAACTAGAAAAGCACAAAGCCTAACATGAATTGTTATGTAAAAAGTATATATCAGTTACTTACTTAAAGATTTTAGATCCTTTCGGCTTTCATTATCTTGGCAACCTTCGAGAACCTAGATGCAGACATATGTTGATATGCAAAAGGCGGGGTAGTGTGGAACTATCTACCACTCAGCGCGAGTATATCAGACTTTATAAAATTTGCACCTCATGAGGGCGTGACCAAAGTGAGTACAATTCGCCTTCAGAAAATAAATATTTTACGTTTACTGCTTTCTTGGACATTGAACGAGCTTCTTTAAAGTCCCCTATCGATCTTCCGATTTAAGATTTTATTACTAACAAATTTTCTTCAATTCTGCGTACAAGGATTATAAGAAAAAAGATATAGTCCGGGAGCCAGTTTTCATTTTGACCTCATCATTTCATGCCGACTGATTTTAATACTGAAGGCAGACGCCATCCAATGGATGACGAAACCAACCGTCACCGGGTCCAGTAGCGGTGGAAAAGTGCGCGGTAGAGGGGGAAAATACGTCAGCTGAACAGGCGAACTTGTAAAATAAATTAAAAAGTAAAACTACTTTATGCCGATTTAAATGTTTTTATATAATTTTGGACACATATGAAAATATAATAATGATGATCAGCTACGTTTATAGCGGTGGAAAGATCGTCAGCCGAAGCAAGAATGTATCATTGCGTTCAGCTGACGTATTTTCCCCCTCTACGGTGCAGCTGACTAGTTTTTTTTATTTTACTAAATGTCAACAATACATGAAAAAAATTTCAGCCGGTATAAAATGAGTTGGTAGAAATTTTTTTTCGACACGTTTCGTACCCTCCCACAATCACACCCACCGCGGATGCGCCAGCTGACTTCACTTTCGTTATTCATGAAAGCTAAATCACAAGTATAGTCAAGAATTTAACGGTATAAAAACGCAGTCCAAAATCGGCTCCCGGACTAATAGGCAATAGTGAGACTTCCAGACACTTCAGGAGAAGAACTTCGCAAGGTGTTATCTTTTTGACTCTTTTACGACAGTACACGATTAATATCGTTCTTTTAAGGCTCAGCAGTAATGGAGTTAAGTAGTGGCATTTCCGTAGGATATAGCAGTAGCAGAGATGTCATCCAGGCTATAAAAGAATGTGAAGCCCGGGTTCCTTAACTGCCGTATTCATCACTAAAAGGAATATTCGTAACTTTAACCAAACTTTTCTATGTGGCCAACCTGCTTTGGTTTCGTCCAGCGTTTAATACTTAGCGATCGTACTAACGTCTTCTTAGTCATCTGACGTCTAAGTTAAATTGAAGGTTGAATACGGACTATTAGGTGAAATGAACCAAAGGTGCTCTCTACGCTTGTAAGAAAATACTTGAAAATACTCTCATGACCTACATGTCCTGCCCAGCGTTGATCTGGTTAATTACTTATTACTTTTCATTGGTTTGGTGAAGATGAGCTATGGTCATTAGAGACCAGTAGGAGTAACGCTCCGATCATTGGATCGATCAGATTACGTTCCAAAGAGGATTTGAATCAGAAGATCCGTTGGACCGCTGATAGATTTATTCATCACAGAAGTTGCTTCTCAGAGAGCTCTGAGGCTACTACGACTTTTCAATGCTTATCGCTGAGCAGAGCAGTATTCCTCACTTGCCTTAATACAACTCAACTTAAAGCCTCAGAAAGCGCAGCCGCAGTCGCAGCAAGACTAAAGCATGTTACATTTCTCTAAGGACCCGAGAATCAGTGTCTACCAGGAACTCAAAACAAGTGTGCTTAGGCTCTTTTATGAAAGGAACTTTATGGTTTTGTTTGCCACTAAAGAGAAGTGGAAAGGTGACCTGTTCACTGAATGTTTCAGAGCAACTTTCCTCACGAACGGTTTCAAAATCAACTTGAATATTAAGTGCAGGAATCTATTCAGCAGACTTTCATATCGAGAAAACCATACGATTAGTATTCTCAACCAGTGTTTTTCAGAAGTAAGTCTTTACCATTAGGAAGCCTTTAATATGTATAATAATAAACTCAGACTGACCCGATATTAATGCTGATATATTCTCAGACAGTTGGACAGCAGTAAGGGCGTACTCGAATCATGTAAAGTAGTGCATAAAGTAAGCCATACCATCTCTAAGAAGAGCGCGCTGGTTAACTGTTTTTCGAATATTCAGTCTGCTGTTTTGTGAACTTCCACGAAGAATACAATTCTTTTGAATAGTGCATGCAACTGGTTTTCTGTAGACGTTATTTATGTTCTTTGGTCATCAGAGCATACCAGAATTAAGGTTAGCCATGAACTTACCAGAGAGGGTTCCTTAATAATCTCAAGCGAGTATAGGATCCAAGCTTCAATAGAACTCATATGAAGAGCTAAGCGCTCCTTCAACAACACCTTCAAAAATCAGGTTATAAGTCAGTATATGGCGTACGGCATTCGGCGTTTGACTCCAGAATTTGCAAGTTCATATCATTTGAATATAATCTTTAGAGAATATCCTACACAGATTGGATTAGAACACAGTTAAGGCGTAGTAAGGCGTGCTCATTGGTTTTCTGCCTTATATTCCTACACCAGAAGACTGAACATACCTAGCTTATAAATATTACTAAACAAGCTAAAGAGAAAGACAATAAACGGGAACGAGTTAAGTGTCCTCTCAGAAGAAGCCCAGTTGTATTGAAGAAACGGAGGTTCATTCTAGGATACAATTATCTGCAAGATTTGTTGAATTGTAATGTTCATACAATTTTCTACTGCATAGGTGCCCTCACAGTCATCCGGTGACTATGACAATCAAACGGAACTTAGTGCGTTTCGCCACTATAGTAAACCGACCTAATTTTAAGTCAGGAACTTTTGTAGCTTCTCCGCTTAGATTTACCTTCAACTGAATGAGACTGAAAGAGGTGATGAGTTGGCTTGGACCGGTTCTGTTCTGTTCTGTCTGTTCTGTCCTGCTAATTTCAGTTTTAGTTCAAAATTTCGCCCTTTACAATCAACCCCAAGCAATTTATAGTTTGGAAAATATACGGAAGCAGGTAATTAACTGATATTTCTGCTAATAATATTTAGATAAAAATCGCACAAGCAACATGAATTCAAGGCGAGACCATTAATGGGCCAGTAAATGTTTTTTCAATTTTCATAAAATTTTCCTAGAGGGCAACGTTTAAGGCGTAACGGACGTGTTTTGCATTTATTGCTCAGTGCGCTTTGTGCACAATTATTGCATTGGGGACCGCACCGGGCGCTCATTGTATTTTAAAGTTACCTAGCAGGAGCTTTTTCTTTTTTCTATTTGCGCTATCTGTGCCCTTGTGAAGCTGTGCGCTGTAATTAGCCTGCGTTGGCAGCGTGCGGACAAGTTCTATGCTTTTTTTCATAATGCAAAATTTCATAAGCAAAATGTGTAATGTGTGTCTGTGTGTGTGTGTGTGGATGTATGAACAAATTACAGCAATGCTACTGAGACAGCTGTTGACTGTCAATTCTCTTGCACATTGAGACGTCGAAGCAGTTAAAATGGATAGGAGACTTGCTGCGTTCAGCATCATTTCTTCTGTAACTTTTTGGTAACTTTTTTTTGCGAATTTTGGGGTTACTGCGAATAAAAAGTTTCACTTGACATTTTTCAAGCAACAGTTTGTAATTTGCAAGGAAGCAGCAACTACTATTTTTTCATTTAAAATTTTTTTTTTCAGCGAACACCGGAGGAGTTGGGTGTAGAAGTTGCAGAAGTCTAACGAAAATTTGGCGACTTTCTTTAATTACAGTAAATTTTCTTAATTACTCTGACCGGGACAGTGATTAAAGGCATTTATTGTACTTTAAATCAGATTAAGCGGAAATTTTTGAATTTTTTGAGTTTTTGAGTTTGCTTTTACTGTTCGGTTATGAAAATAATATTTTCTTCTGAGCTGGCTAAACTACTTGCCATTAATATAAAGCTCCTAGAAACCTGGCACATAAGGTTATAAGAAAATTCAATATGGTATAAAATTAAATAAAAACATGTCAACCGGTTAGGGACGCTAAGGTGGGGTACAGCATACGACTTGATCTTCTAACCTACGCTGATATGTGTATAGTTTCGTGCGTGACTAGCTAGGTTCGAATCCCCGGGCATTAACCGTCAAATGATGAAGAATTTTTTTTAATTACAGTTGCCCCTCGGCAGACCTGCCACGAAAAAGCTACTCATAAAAAGCCGTCTCGCATTCGGAGCCGGCTAAAAACTGTATGTCTTTCCATTTGTGGAGGGCGAATAAAACCTTTGTTAGCTGTTCGATAGGGTTTTCCTTGAAATTAAACAAACGCTATCCTTGTAATGAGTTAGTTACATTCCTACATTCGGACCTCCACTGAAAGCTTGGTGACATTCGGTTCACTCGAAACGAAGTTATTGCGCTAAAGTGTCAGTATGTTTGTGTCATCGGTACAAAAATTAGTTGTTAAATCAATCAAAAATCGGTAAAACGTTTACCGAAACATTTCATAATCATCTTTTAGCTCTACAGCTCTTTGTGAGCTTTGGCCTGCTCGACGTGGGACCTCCATACGTCTCGAACGCTTGCGGCTTTTTTCCAGTTCGTTATCCTAAGTTTCTTGATGTTATCATATAGTTCGTCGGTCCATCTTGTTCTCGGCCTTCCTCTTGCTCTAGTGTTGAACGCTCTGGCTTCTACGATTTTGATGTTGGTGTATTTTGTCTGGAATTCATCATATATTTCGTCTTATTTTCGTTGATTTTGAGACCATTTGAAACATTTGAATTGATGAAAAAAGGTTATGGCAATGATTGTCTATCTCGTGCCAGATTTCGTGTGTGGTTTACACGTTTCAGAGCTGATTGTGAGGACATAAATGAAAATAAACATACGGGCCGCCCAAAGTCAGCAATCACTGAAAACTCCATCGAAATTGTTCGTAAATTTATAAAAAATGAACCGAAATCATCAATGAAATTCATGGAATCGGAGTTAAAAAACATTCTAACTGGTGATGAAACGTGGTGTTTCACACATGAACCTGAAACTAAGTGTCAAAGTGCCGACTGGAAGGCCCCAGACGAGCCACCACTCAAAAATCGCGCTTGGAGAAGTCAAAAATAAAGTCGATGCTCATTTGCTTTTACGATATCCACAAGTAGTTCGTGCCAACGGGCCAAACCATCAATGTAATTTTCTTCTATCTTGGTGTTTTGAAGCGTTTATTATATCGCATTCGTCAAATTCGCCCTAAATACCGCGGAGGAGAAAGCTGGCGCTTATTGCATGATAATACACCATCGCATCGATCCACTCTTGGGACAGATTTTTTGACTAGAAACCGCATTTTAACCATCAATAACTCACCGTATTCGACTGATATGGCTCCCTGTGACTTCTACCTATTCAGAAAATTGCATTTGGCCATGAAAGGAAAATGTTTTGCCTCCATAGACGACATCCAAAAAGCTCGTACCGACATCTTGAAGGACATTTCGGTCAATGACCTGAAACTCTCTTTCAAAAAGCTTTCAGATCGCGCAAAACAGTGTATCGAGGCCAGAGAGAACTATTTTGATTAAATAAATTCGAAGTTATCAGAACAAAGCTCCTGTCGTTTCTATTTTAGCTTAGCCTTGTTTATTTAGGAATTCACCTTGTATGTATATCGAGTCCAGGATCAACTAAGCATAACTTCATCGATTGTTGGAGGAAGTGCAATGAAATATTAAGAGGAGCAGAGGAACTCTTTCCTGCGTGTGCACTTAATTTTGTAGCTGAAGTACTTCCGCCTCTTATTCTAAAAACAGAAGAGACCTGCATAGGTTCATAGAGGGTATGAAATACTTCTGCCTCAAAAATTGGATATTTATCGGAAGCTAATATTAGGCGTTTTATGAAAAATCATGAAAGATTGGTTTTCACAAATCGAGGTGTAAAACTCTAAAACTGTTTAAACGTTTATTGTGTACTGAGTTTTCTGGAAAACTAGAAATTCGTACTCGTATCTAAAATATTATATGTATTTGTTTTTTTTTTGTTTTTTGTTTTGTCCGGACAGACTAGCAAGTACAGCACTCAGACGTAATTAAGTCCATTGTACTTCCTCGACCTCGAAGGAAATCTGAGTATATCTTGTGGTGCCAAGGAGCCAAAGTGATCGCTTCTTAACACATCACTGCCAAAGACCGCAAGTTGTTTTTTTTTTTTGATACCTGTGAGTCCCAGAATCCGTTTCGACAGCGACATACCTTTTTTTGGAAGACCATGTTTTGAAGGCTGGCAACTTTTTGGATGAATCTCATAAGGCCAAACAAACATTTTTATTTTTTAATAATATATCAAAAAATTAAATACTCAAAAAGAAAATAAGATACCTCTTCGTTCTACACGCTTTTAAAGAAACACCCAAAAACACCATTTCAAATGAGGCTAGGGTCTTTAAACACCAAAACTCCCCATAACAACCACCTGTCAATGCAACCAGATCTGAATGGTTTAAAGTTTGATGGCAGCCCACCTCAGTGTTCTCTCTTTGGCTGTTAATTTAGCTATAGCATCTTGCAGATTGAACGAAACAGAGCAGATGTATTCTTGTTAAGCAAAAGACAGGCTGCAATTAAATACCTCAGCTCGTCATATTACAAACCAGCGCTGGACTGACATCAAATTCTGCGGTATATGGCTAAATAAAACAGACTCTACTTCGCTTGTATTCCTGGTCATAGTTGGTTTCTCCATGCATATTGAAAACTGCTTCGCAGAAAATTTATGTGTTGATGAGCTGGTGAAAGCAGGAATCAAAACAAATGTTCTAGCCGCATCTTCAGTTAATCTTCACTTATATGTAATCAGAAATGACCAAGAAATGTTTGCGCTCTGGTAAGGGAGAATTCGTCTACTTTCATTAAGGAGAAACAATTTTTTACTAACTGTGTAATGTATCTAGGCCGCACTACGAAAATGCTGGCTTAGGTATCTGAAGTCACATGACTTCAGATGGCGGAGGTTCTCTTAGGAGCTAAATTAAAAAAATACATTTTAGCTGTGGTAGCAAAATGTTGCTATACTTTTGGCTTTAAGCTAGACCTCCACACCAAACTCTCGTGACGTTTTGCCTAAGAGCTTCCTTCAGCTAACAGATAATATAGGGTTATTCAACAGGTGCGCTTCAACTTTTTTCCGATAGGGAGGGCGAACGACGCAGTATTTTTTATTTTTCGCTTGTCATTTGTAAACTTCATTAGTATACATTTCATCATGGAACGCTACATACTTGAGCAACGATTGCAAATCGTGCAAATTTTTTTATGAAAATAATCGTTCTGTTGCTGCTACTTTAAGCGCAGTACGGCCATTTTACGGTCCATTTCACAAGCCGTCCCGTTTTGGGGTTATGTGAAGTCATTGGTCTACAGTAACAAGCCGGTGACGATTTGTGAGCTCAGAGCCAATATTGAACGCGAAATTGCTGGAATTTTGGCCGATTTATGCAAAAGAGTGGTCGAAAATTGGGTTCAACGATTGGACTTCGTAAAACGTGCACGCGGTGGTCATGCAAAAGAAATCGAATTTCATACTTAAATGTACATATATGTTCAAACTCGATAATAAAAAAAAAATTAGTTCAAAAAGTCAAACCGTTTGTGTTTTATTCAAGAAAGTTCAAAAGTTGAAGCGCTCTTACTGAAAACCCCTATATTTTAAATGAAGCAGCAGTTCAAATTCGATGTATGGAATTCTAACTTAAAGTTGGCTTATTTCCCAGCGGCTTTCTATGAATCTACCCAAAATTTGACAGAAATTAAGAAAAATGTATGGAGAACATCATGAAAAATGCAAAAATAAAAAAATATAAATACAACAACGCAATCATAAAATTTTTAACTCAATTCGTTAATTGTAGGCTGGAGTGACTTGCTGTTAGTAGCGAGCCTAACGCTTAAGCGCTTAACGAAATCGCCAACAAGCACAGAGCATACGTACATAAGTTTGGGGGGATTTTCCTTAATTGTGAATTGCGGCGAAATTATTCCCGTGCAATTTCATTACGCTCAGCTGAAATGCAAGAAAATTCATATTTCTTTCTTTTTTTGCCATAAATTGTGCAGCTGTAAAACAAATTTTTATTACATTTTTAATATATTTGGAACTATAAAAATGCAGTCGCTTATAATTCAACAACAACTACAATTACAACAACAATACTACTTTTTATTTCGGTGCAGAAATGTCATTAAATGAAGGAAAAAAAGAAATGTAAAAAAGTCGTATAAATCACCAAATCTGCATATTTATGCGCATTTCAGAATTTTTTTAAATACAACCATTTTTTACTTTCCCTTTTTTTGTATGCACTTCCGCTTAATTGCGCCTCTGTTTCATTACAATTTGCATAGTCGTAAAAGTAACGCCTATAAATCGGCGCATTTTTTTCACTTCCCTTGCGTAACCCTGTGTTTCGTTTGGTATTCCAGCTCAAGTGTGTGTGTTGAGCGCAGTGTTGGGAGAAATTTTTGAGAAAAATATCCACCTAAGGAATTAAGTCATCAGCGAAATTGTGCTTCATAAAAATATTATAATTTTCGACAATTAAATTGCAACAAAAATAAATAAACCTTAGCGGCCGCACTTTCATAAATTAAAGCAAAATCGTAAAATACTCACTTTACTGGGCAAAAACAAAAAATTTGAGTTATAAAAGACCAGCGCTTTATTAATACTATTACTTAGCGAGAATAACAGACGCTTCAGCTGCGCATTCTGCTTAGCCTTAACCCTTTTGTTTGCACACTGAAAAGTCATAAAAATATCAAATTATAATTACTTACTTGTTTTTATGTGTTTGTTTGCGCCGCGCCTAAGAAGCTATCTGACTGCATTCGGCAATCCACTTACCATGCATACGCACTCATATATACACACATACATACATACAAGTACTTCTACATTTCATTTCATTACAGCCATCATTCAAAACATGTCTACTCTACAATTTTAGTAGTTTTGTCATAAAACAAGCAAACAATTTTTTTGTATACATTTTATTACTTTCTCATAAATATTTTTCTTAGCCACAGGCTCGCTGCTTGCTATAGAGGGTTATCCGCCCTGTTTGGCGCTGCATTAATTATGCGCTGCTTAACCCTTTCACTAGAGCCGTAAGGCGTGCAATTTTAATTTCACTTTTTATTATTATGTGCACACTCTCATCAAAGTACAGTGTGCGATTTTCGAATTTCGTATGAGCAAAATTTTCAAAAAAATTATTATTTACCAAAACTTAAAAATAAATGCTAAGTCAAAAACAAAAATCAAACCAAAACAAAAAACAAAGAAACACAACAATTACACAATGCATCAGTGGCTCCAGCAAGATGAATTAGGCAACCGCAGTAATAGAGCAGGCACATCAAATTTAGCGAAGCTCTAAACCATCTGTGCGATCCTTCTGGTTGAAAATTGTGAAACACAGATGGCGCTCTAAACAGTTAGAAGGTGTTGTTCCTAAGCAACGACAGGTGAGCATTCCCACTTACCCTGTCAGAAATCCAATAGATTAACGAAACCAACGCAACACAAGACTCTTGTCGAGGTCCAATGCTCCCGAGAGGAGTGAACAAGGAAAAAAAGAGAACTCCAATGTTTTTAATAAAGAAAATTTTTGCATGCCTTTAGCGGTACTGTCAGAGGCTTCTTCTTCCTCTTGATTGGCGCTATAACCGCCTACGCGATTTTGGCCGAGCTTAACAAAACTGGCCAGTCTCCTGCGATATTCGCCATCGCCAACGTTTTGTTCATCGAGAGAGGACCTTACTACTCAATTGCATACTTAGTCCAAAGCAGCACTTGTTGGCAAGAGAGACTCTACGTTGGCTGTCAGAGACTTGCAAGTTATAAAAAAGAAAATCAGGATTATGCTCGGAATTAATTTGAGGTAGAGAACGGTCGGACGTTGATTTTTAAGAACGAACTGAACTGAGCCGAAACGAATAGAATATTTTCAAGGCTCTAATAACTTATTGGCATTTTGACCTTGGTAGCTGCACCGTCTATCGGTATGCGCAGACTTGCAGCACCGCTGAATCGCTCACACGCCATAATCGATGGAGGAGCAGATAGATACTCGTGTTTCGAAGCAATTCTTGCAACAGAAAATGTGAGCTTTCACACCAGTATTCAAATAATGTTCCAAAAACTAAAAAGTTATAGAATTTTTGAAAAAAAAAAAACAAAATTTTTAAAGAAGTGTTTCGCTAAAGTTCGGCAGCTGAATTGAACTTTTGTGGCCGAATATTCCGCGGTCGAAGCTCGGTCGTTTCCTAATTTGTGCTTTGAAAATCAGCTCGCTGTTGTACGAGTATATTTTTCCAAATTAACTATTTTTGATTATGATTGGATGTATGCAGTAGTATTCTGTAACAAATTGAGAAAAACTTTTCGTAGGTAAAAATATATGACATTCAACAGAAGAACCATATTTGGTTGAAGTTACCAGCATCGATTTTTGAAAAACTCTATAAATCTAAAATCTACCTCCCACTATTATACTCACCGCGGTTCTTAAGGTACAATATTTACCTAAGACTAAATATCATTTGTAGCCAGTGTTGCCAGAAAAGAAAGGCTAGAAGCTTCAGAATGAGGAAAAAGGAAAAATTAAAAAAAACAGCAAAATCTAGCCTTAAAAGCAACAAAACGGCAACACTGTAAACTATATCATTAACTGCCATTTCTCCCTCTTATCCATTACCTTGGAAATAATTACTTCAAGTCTAAAAATAATATTTAGAGCGACAATTTGCCTTAACCTCGTAGTTCTGAGATGGATGAGAGAAAAAGTTTGGTTTACTCCAAAACCGTGCTTACGCCTCTTTGCCAGATGTCTGGCCTATATCCTCCTCTTAACTCAATCACTCCAAAAAGTTTTTGAACTTCAATGCCAACAGAGCAAAATCTGCGCTAACTCTAGAAAAAAGGACCTCGGATTACTCTGTGGATCACTTACAGGTCACTTTGCCTGTAATAAACACTTTAACACAATAGGATTATCTAGTACAAGATTATGCAGGTTCTGCTGTGACGACGAGGAGTCTAGGGAACACTTAATCACGACTGTGAGGCATTAGGCCACAGGAGACACAGAAGCATGGGCTGGTACTCACTAGAGGAGGAAGACCTACAATTGCTCCCTCCTAAGGAGCTAGTTCGATTCCTCGGTATACTAAATAATTCTAATTAACTAATTAGGGGCGCACAATAGATCAATCTGATCGCAGTGCATAAAGGCCGGAGCCTAACCCGTACAACCATTGCCATTAGCAGATGTCTGGCCTATATCCTCCTAACATGGCCCTCACGTTAAACAAAAAGAGCATTCGCACTCTCACAGGCGCCCTAACGGGTCGCTTCACCTGCAACAAACACTTATACAAATTAGGCATAACTAACACCAGCACCTGCAGATTCTGCTGCGAAGATGAGGAGTCCATAGAACATCTCATTATCGAATGTCCGGGGTTGACGCATAGAAGGAAAAGGTTTTTAAACAAGTTCATGCTTACAGATGAAGACCTTCAATCACTCCCTCAGAAGGAACTGGTACAATTCATAAGCATACTTAACAGTCAATAGACAGCATAGGGTGCACAATAGATCAATATGGTCGCAGTGTTAAAGGACCACACCTTAACCCTTTACAACCATTAACCATTAACCATTATATCCTATATATAGATTATATATCATATATATAGATTATAAAGTATTTATTTGTTAACAAAAAGAACTTACAATAATATTTTGTAAGCTTAGCAAAGCTAACAACCGTAGTGATCTCCAAACTGGTCCATTTGCAATATAACTCCCATTAACCCATTCTAATCGGATGAGTGTGAACTTCACACTTAATTGCTCTTTGCTGTTAACTGCTCTGCTCGCTCTCACAACACTCGACTCCCACTTGCATAACACTGCGACCGATGCGTATGATGTTCGATGTTAATTGCACTGGCTCTGACAGCAGCCGGCTCCCACTGTAGAGTCGTATGTGTATGATGTTCGCTGGTGGGAAAGCAGAGAGCATTCATGTTCGTTTACGTAAGTACGTATTTCTGCTAAACTTATACTGCCAGGTTGGCGATCTGGAACGCCTTTTGTAGATACTTTAAAACACTTTTTCTCTCACCATTCGGCGCTCACTAGGGATTTCCTTACGGGACTTGAGAATCATAGTTTTTTTCAGTAGTCGATTTCGATCAATTTTAGGCTGAAATTTTCGAGAGTAGAACACTGTGCGAGTCGAAGATGCTTTTCCTGCTTTTGCCTTTGTGAGCTTGTATTTGTTTTGACACATAAGTGCGTTGCCGGTTGCCCACAACTGGGCTGCCCTCCAGTTGACTAAGATCCGCACTTAACCTCGACTTTTGCTTATTCAAATACGGTATGCAGCTACACATGTTTAAAATTCACGGGTGCGGGGGACTTTTCTGACCCGCTACGGTATTGCTATGCTCATTAAAAAAACATAAAAGTTTTGAGTCGCCAAATGTGACTGGTTTTAATAAATGAATGTGTTCACATTTTGTATCTGTTTCCCTAACTACTGAGCATTTGAAATGAATGTGATGAATTTCATAGTTGAAAAATTTATGAAAACATTACAGTACTTATTGTAGAAATAAGCCAACGACCGTAGCATTTTAATGATTTCGGCACAAGTTTGTGTCTGGTAAGAGTTATAAGTGCCCACATATGTTGAGGTTGAGTATCCCAAAATATCCCTCGAGCATTTAATGGAGAAATTAAAGTTTCATAAATTCTACATTTTCTAATTGAAAGTGACCTTTGTTTACTTAAGAAGAGCGTAAGAGCTTTTAAAATTAACTGTGCAATAATAATTTGCTACTACCATACAACATAACCTCTGGGCTGACACTTTTGGCTTGAACTCATAATTTTTGGAACATTAATTTGTGAGGTTATCACATTATATTTAGCTGCACAGTTGAAAATGATGAACGCTTGTTCCACAAGTTCAATGTATGTACCAGTATGTAGAGTAGTACATCACCACCCCTACCAAAAATTATTGGCGTGCACAGGCGTACCACCAGCAGCCGCAATAGAGCTTCTCATTTTGAGTGCTTTAAACGGTATTTATAAACTCAAATCAACAAGAACAATAACGTATGCATGTATGCAAATATTCCTAAGCACACGTGCATAAGAAGCTCAAAAAGCAGGCATGCCTTGATGGCGCTCTCTCTCACTCTCACTCTCTCTGCTTCTTGTTTTATGACAATCTACGCCGCCAAAGGCTACTTTCGTGGCCGCATTGCGGTTAGCCATCTGTAGACCAACCGCACTGTGTAAGATGGCGGACATTTGTCAATATGATTGCCAAAACATTTTGTTGTTGGCAGCTGTAAAAGAACAACCACATAATGCTGTAATGCTGCATACCGTAATTAGCGTAAATGAGTGACGACTGTCCCTTACACGACATTGGTTGGCAATCATTTAGTCTCGCTTTGAATTGCGCTCACTAAGTAGGCTGTGGTTAAACTAAAGGATGCCTTAAGCCACAATTGTGGTCTAAATAGGGAGAAGTAGATTACGTCAATAATGTTGGAGTGATTGTTGGCACATGCCTGGCAAGAAGTGAGCAGTGAATGACAACAAGCGATGGGTGTCGGAAATAAAAATGGCCTTGGCTGCATAATTGCGGTAATGTGAGATCCCAGCGAAAGGTGAACCAGTTGGGTATGGCGAACTGTTATGTAGAGGATTTAGTAGAGAATTTAGTATAATATACACATAAAATAGCGTAGTAGTAGTGACTATAACTTTTGAATGAAGTACATCAGTCAACTCTCCATTTTAGCAAGCCTATGCTCATATACGAGTGGTTGCCGACAATATTACGATATGAGGTACTCAGAAATTCGTTGTTTGCAGTCCTTGGACCTAATGGAAAAATTTAGAACAGAAAATATTGAATTTGATAAATTTGTTGGGCACCGTGAATGCTTTTTTAAAGAAGGAATTACGAGTAGAGAGCGACCAAATATAGATTTTTAAAGCCGAATCGATTATTTTCGAGTGCTCAAATAATCAACAAGCAATTAGTCCAGTCAAAAGAAGATTTACGTAAGTAATTTTAGGAGTATGCGAGTTTATGGTTTTATTAGGTAAAGCCCATCACTGTGAACTTAAGTTTGAGTTTTCGTGGTCGGGGGTTGTGTCCCGCGGCCGCCATATTAGAAATAAAGGTGCAACTGGTTTTTTGAGTTTATCTCGTGAATTCCGAAAGTTACGAAAATTTTGTATTTGTATCATTCAAAACTTTTCATTGTAAAATTAATCATAAAAAAGTTATAAACAAAATTACGCGAAAAATTAAGGGATGATTTTTTTTCAAGCGTAATAACTTTTTTTTATTGATTTTATGGAAAATATACATCAGAGCTTTTCATGTCAATGTCAATGTCAGGTCCTACCCATCAATAATATTTACATTGAAATGTGAAGGCGTGTGGTACAATATTTCGAGAAGGTCGAAATATACATACATAAATTTTCAAACTGGGAAAATGAGGCGTACGATGCAGCAAAGCCTAACGACGACAAAACTTTAATTAAATTTCTGGAGCCATACTTTTTATATAGAAAATTACTTACTTGGCTATCTTTTTGGCCTCTTTTTACTGGACTAAATGGTTTCTTAAATGTCTTCACATTGCACATTAGGTCAATTCACCGTTTTTGCTGTGCAAAAGTGATAAGAGTGAAGAAGCCGTATTACTTTTGTTGTTGTTGTTTTGTAATTAGAGATACTTCAAAACAAAAGTACATGGATTCTATTTTCACTTAATAAAAAGCAGCGTTACACAGGCACGCGTCAAAGTCAATGGCCGTAATTTTTCGTATAAATTTGTTTGCGATTTTAGCAGTGCTTGGTGAACTTTGAGTCCGCGTTCCTCGAATTGTGTTGAAAGTAATTCATTAGTGTAGAATAGAAAATAAAGAGAAATATAAGTATATCTGTATATATAAAAATGAATGCCATTTTTCGTTGAGACTATTCAGTAGATGGTTTGTGTTTTGAAATTTTAAGAATCGGATACCAGGGTCTTGAGAAATAGGCCAAAACGTGAACCCGGGTAACCCTAGGATGTGTTTGTACAATATGGGTAGCAAATGGAAGCTGTTGATGATTTCTATAGTATAGAGTATTTTTCATACCGTTCCGTGACTAGGGTCTCGAGATATAGGCCAAAACGTAGACCCGGGTAACCCTAGGATGTGTTTGTACAATATGGGTAGCAAATGGAAGCTGTTGATGATTGCTATAGTATAGAGTATTTTTCATACCTTTCCGTGACTAGGGTCTCGAGATATAGGCCAAAACGTAGACCCGGGTAACCCTAGGATGTGTTTGTACAATATAGGTAGCAAGTGGAAGCTGCTGATGACTGCTATAGTATAGAGTATTTTTCATACCGTTCCGTGACTAGGGTCTCGAGATATAGGCCAAAACGTGGACCCGGGTAAAGCTAGGATGTGTTTGTACAATATGGGTAGCAAATGGAAGCTGCTGATGATTGCTATAGTATAGAGTATTTTTGATGCCGCTCCGTGACTAGGGTCTCGAGATATCGGCCAAAATGTGGACCCCGATAACTTAAGAATGTGTTTGTACAATATGGGTAGCAAATGGAAGCTGCTGATGATTGCTATAGTATAGAGTATTTTTCATACCGTTCCGTGGCTAGGGTCTCGAGATATAGGCCAAAACGTAGACCCGGGTAACCCTAGGATGTGTTTGTACAATATGGGTAGCAAATGGAAGCTGCTGATGATTGCTATAGTATAGAGTATTTTTCATACCGTTCCGTGGCTAGGGTCTCGAGATATATTGACAGTGCTATGAATCAAGATGAGGCAATGAATTATCCAACTGAATTTTTAAATTCATTAGAACCGGCTGGTATGCCACCGCATTGCTTGAATCTGAAAGTGGGTTCTTTGATTATATTATTGCGAAATATTAATCCACCAAAACTGTGTAATGGCACCAGATTGGCAGTGAAAAATTTATTGTTTATTGTATTTATTGTCAAATTTGATTGAAGCTACGATCTTAACAGGTAAATCAAAAGGAGAAGTTTGTTTAATACCGCCTATCCCTATGATTCCAACTGATATGCCATTGCATTCAAACGATTACAATATCCTGTGCGTTTATCATTTGCGATGTCCATCAACAAAGCTCAAGGGCAAACACTTAACGCTTGTGGTGTGAATTTGGAGGAGTCATGTTTTTCACATGGCCAACTTTATGTTGTCTGTTCCAGAGTCGGTACCCCCAGCCGTTTGTTTATTCATGCTCAAAATGGAAAAACAAAAAATATTGTTTATCCAAATGTTTTGGATTAAGTTTTAAAATAGCTAGCAAATAATTCAATATATTTTTTTTATAAATGAGTTTGATTTAATATTTCACTTTATACGTAGCGAAGCACGTTCCGGGCCGCTAGTGTATATATGTATTTAATTAAAACGTTTTATATTTTAATTGCTATATTTGTAAATAGCTTATTAGCCTACATAACCTTGAAGTGATACAAGTTATCTTCCACATTGACTTTCGGGAAGCCCAAAAAATTATGACCCCATTTGACCTCTTTCTAATTAGAAAAACTAGATGTAATGTTTTTTAATGAGTTATTGACAATTTATTTCAAATTGCGATTTTTTGCGTTTTAAGAGTAATTCCACTTTTCTTTAGGCATTCTCTGTGTAAAAAAACGATATGTTTGAAATATGGCGAAAAGAACGTTCACAAAAAGAAAAATTGGATGCTGTTTTTAATCATGTTCCTGGAAATATTAAGGAAATTAATATTTCTGATGAAATGAAGGAAAATTCAATGCAAAAAATAAAATTTTTTACTGTAAAATTAATGTAAAAATGGAAAAAATGCCGCAGAAAGATAAACGTCTCTAAAGATCAAAATAATGTGTAGCTAAATTCCAAGTTTTAAAGTTGGTGGTAAATAGCATTCCCAAAAAAGCAACTAATACCATTGTTGGTCGTCCGCGTGTGCCATTCAGCGAATTATCAGAATTTGGCATAAGAAAAGAGACCTTTCAACTGAGAAAGCTGATACTAATCTCTTGTTCGTGCAGCAGCAACATCAGTTCGTAAGCAAGAGGATACCGATTTGGCTGCAATCATAAAAGAAAGTATGGAAAGCCCAACAAGGTCATTAAAAATGCGGAAGATGTATATTTAAGCTACCAAATCGCCAGTCCAACTTTAGCTTTCCTTCTTAAAAATAATTTTTCAGAAGAGCGGTATAATGCAATACGATACGAAAATAAGTTAAGAAACTTCGACATTTATCAGCACGAGTATTCTAAAATTACAGGCGTTAAATTCAAATGCTGCGTATAAAAGCAAATGATACCTTTGTAAAAGTTTCGTTGCAATCTATTTTAGAGCATACGGTTAAACGAATTGTTGAGATGCAAAAAGAAGTTTTTTAAGGTCAAGATCAATTTAAACAAACGTTTGATGAAC
Source organism: Anastrepha fraterculus (assembly GCA_037575425.1). Lineage (NCBI taxonomy): Eukaryota > Metazoa > Arthropoda > Insecta > Diptera > Tephritidae > Anastrepha > Anastrepha fraterculus. The sequence continues at coordinate 157,962 of JAYXIM010055327.1, read as the reverse complement.
CAGGTTCGTCGCATAGCAGTGATGCCTCTCATTTCGCTACTACAGTAATTCCATTAAGGTTATTGCTCTTGTCAGGAAAACCTATTTGGAACAATCGCTCACCGCAATCTGTAAGATTTTGTCGGCCCATTAAACTGGAGCTCGTAAAGGAGACAGGAGAAGCTGTTTTAAAGGAAGACTTAGCTTTGAAAGAAGAAATTAACGCTTTCAAAAATTCAATTGCTGCCGGAAAATCTATTGAAGTATCATTTAAATTATTTTGGCAAATATTATGTTGTGAAGAATTTATTTTTAGGAACCAAGGCGATGAAATTGATGAAAGTGAAGATGTCATATTTAATGTAAATTTACAAAATGAATTAGATCTATATAATTAATAATGTTTTCTATAAATAAAAAAAATAAATGAATTGCCACGTTTACATTAATTGTTGCAAAAGGGTTACTTTTAATTTATGGTCGTTAATGGGTTAAATACCATTTTTTTTAAGATTTATTCTTACTAGTGAATTGCTGACTAGTTTTGGTTTGAATATCATGATTTTCTAGCTCTAATTAATTTTGCACAGAAAAAGTAGTCATTTGACCTATAGGGCATTGTTAGCGGCACCGTCTCCCGGTACAGAGCTGACCTGCGGCACAGCCTACTTACTGCTTACTTGTGGGCTTGATGGCGGAGCAAATAGATATTTAAAAGTAATATTTTTTCTATAGTAAATGTGCGCACTGATACCAGTATTCAAAAATTTTCCAAATAATAAAAGTTCAACCAAAGTTCGGTTTTTTTTTTGTTGGAGCCGAACATAAACTGAGCTGAACTTTGCTGATCCCATTAATGCTCAAGAATGCCTCCGCGTCGCCCGAATGCCGCGATATATCACTTGACGATTTTTCGTTATAAATTGACGCACATCAGCGATTGTTTCAGGCATAGAAATCGCTCTGGACTTCTTTCACGAAATTCATCCTGTAAGAATCGATCATCACTTATCAAGGCTAGAGTGCCTAGATCGCTTACGTTTAGTTATTTAATGTTCATACTTAATTTTTCGAATAGCTTTGTGGCTTAAAATGGGTTAAGTTACAACTCCATATTCAGCGTTCTAGGTGTCGTGTCTTTCAACGCTTTTTTCAGCTGGGAAATCTTATAGTTGAGTAAAGCGGTGGGTGCTATAACGCCTGGAATGCTAGTGGTGGAATTCTGGCATCAGAGCTCAGATGGAGTTTGCTGCCTGCGCCATTGCTTAAGAAAATATTTTTGCAACCTATTTTTGCTTTTAATTTGAAGCTTTTTTCTCAAGTCTTAAATACTTTTTTTGATATTAGATTTTTTCGACATTTGGCTTAACAACTTTAACCCTCTCTCTCACTCCCTCTCTCACCATTCATGATGAAACCAATCAAATAAATTTTAATCGCCTTTTTATCGTCACTCTTACTCAAATTTCCATTTGTATCGTTTCCTAGCATTTTCCACATTTTATTCATTTGCGCTCGTTAAGTTTTATAACGAATGTAGAAAAAAAGGAGAATAAAATATAAAACTAAAAATCCGCATTACGTGATCCATTCCATTCATGCCAATACAAGCACATAAAATATCTGTTTAAGTACTCGTACATAGGTATGCATGTGTGTGTGAATATACGAGTATGTATGTACGGTTACGTGTGCCACATTCTTCGATTTATGCCAATTTTAATTGATTGCTTCCATTTTATTTCTCTACTCCCAACCAGCTAGATAAGTTGGAATTATTTTTTTATAGCGACGGAAACTTCTCTCTCGTCTTAGGCCACGCCCTTTCCGCAGCGGATATTTTAACATATTTTTTATTTCCCATTACACTTCGTATCCCTTGATGTGTTCGCTTTCATTTATTTATTATTATTTTTCCGTTCCTTCCTTTGCTGTTCTGGCGTTTCAATTCAATTTGCGATTTTTATGAGTTTTTAATGTGCAAACGGGTGCGCCAGTTTCTGTTTCTCTGCATTTATAACCAATTCATACAAATGTGCATGCAGATGATGTGTGTGTGTACGTGTGTGATTCTACCACGTCTTTTGCTTCTTAAGTGTGTGTGTGCAGGAGCGTGTAATTCGATGCTTTAAGTGTGTCCGTGTTGTTGAGCGAATTTCCTTGTTTGTTAAGGTTTTTATGTGTATTTATTGTGCCTTCTTCAATTTTTATTTGTTTTGCACTTTTATTTTTATTTTAGTTTCGGTGAAAGGCGAGCCAAACTGGGCGTAAAGGATTCCAAAACAGGATAATAAAATCGTCTAACGTGAAAAAAGGCGTTATAACAAAACAATTTATGGCACTGATTGTATAAATGCAATGCTGAAGGTACGTATGTTCGTATGTATGTGTGCTGTATTTGTATATGTACGTACATGGAAATGAATTGGGATACCCTAACACAAATAGATGTAGTCAGATTGGCGAGTTAAGTGCCCTCTCAATCGGTGATGGTGCCATGTGGAGAGGATTAACGGCAGAGTAAGTAGTCGCGTATGTTGTGTTTTTTGTTTGTTTTTTCTATGTATGTACTTATAAATAAAATTTACTTATATATAAAATTAGTCACCTTTTTAATGCAGTAATGAGATAGTTTCTGATTTGTGTTTATCAAAAATTGATCATTGGGGGGAATCTTTTCAGAAATATTCAACACAAATGTCACATTCTCTCTGAAAGATAAGCCAAAGCAACAACACTGAAAATATTCATTATGATACTCAGCTTAGTTTCGCCAATCACATCAAAAGCAAGAATGACAGAAAAAAGTGGCGCTCATAAGAGAGTGCGTGACGGCACATTGGTGCAGTTGTGCATTGTTGCCAACCATTTGCTCTTCGCAATAAATTTAGTGCTTTTTTATCCTCAAAATGTGAAATTTCTTGAGTTTGGAGCTTGTTTTTGTTTAGTTGTTCTTCTTCGTTTATAAGAAAAAATTCCTTCCACCTTTTTTAATTCTTCTTCTTCTTTTATCAAGAAAAAATTCCTTGTTTCTTTTTTTAATTCTGCTTCTTCTTTTATCAGAAAAAAATTCCTTTTTTCTTTTTTTTTTAATTCTCCTTCTTCGTTTACCAGGGAAAAATTCCTTGCTTTTTTTAAATTATTTTATCAGGAAAAAATTACTTCCTTTTTTTTAATTCTTCTTCTTCTTTTATCAGGAAAAAATTCCGTGCTTTTGTTTTCTTAATTCTTTTTTGATGAGAAAAAAATGTCTTGCTTCCTTTTCCAAATTCTTCTTCTTCTTTTTTTATCAGAAAAAAATTCCTTGCTTTTTTTTAAATTCTTCTTTTATCAGGAAAAAATTACTTTAATTTTTTTTTTAATTCTCCTTCTTCTTTTACCAGGGAAAATTCCTTGTTTCTTTTTTTTAATTCTCCTCCTCCTAATTCTCCTACTTTTTTTAATTATTTTATCAGGAAAAAATTACTTCCATTTTTCTAATTCTCCTTCTTCTTTTACTAGGAAAAAGCTCCTTGCTCCTTTTTTTAATTCTTCATCTTCTTTACCAGGAAAAATTCATTGCTTCTTTTTTAAAAACCTTCTTCTCTTATCAGAAAAAACTTTCTTGCCAAAAAAACCCAATTTTTCATTTAAAACTTATGCTGAAAAGATTTTCAGTGCTATTGAAAATTTGTTGACTCTTATGAAATTTGATGTTTTGAGGTGATGCAAATCTAATTTTTTGCTCCTTTTGAAGTCATGCGAGAATATTCGACCTTCTTCTCTCGACTCTTTTTAACATTTAAATTTTTTTCTAAATTTAAAAAAGGCTTTGAATTCACTGAATACGAATTACAGCCATAGAGATGAATTTATAGTAAAAAAAAGTACCAGACTGTAGCAGTACTGAAGTAACCATAACGACTCTTTTGAAAAAATAGTATCTTTTTCGGCCTCCCTTTTAAAGAAATTTCCTTAACATAAGTTTTAAATACAAGGATGGATTCATATAACTCTGTTTTCCAATAAATTTATTTAAGAAAACACGCACAGTAAAGGCAATTTCTCGCGCATACAGAGTTTTTTAAGTAATTCAATAAAAATTTGGTACTTTCTTCCCTTTAAATAAAATGCATTTTTGTGTTTCCTATATCGAAAACTAGGCAACACTGATTTAAATAGAGCGAAGAAATGTCACACACAAATAATCACCAACACCAACAATAATAGCGATCTCCGGCAATGTGACTAGGTGATAAAAAAAAGTAAAACTAAGTAAATAGAACTGAGCAAATATTGAATTAATTTTAAGAAAATTTATATTTTACATAGTTACAAACATCATATTTTATAAATATTATTATTAAAACAGGCTAAAAAATGTCAGGAAGAAAGAACTAAAATTCCAGGGCTAGAGAACGAAAAAAATTACTGAACCAAGTTACGAAAATGGAAATCTGGTCACACTGATCACCAATTGCAAAAGTGATATTATCAAATTCGCTGAGAGCAAAGTAACGGTACCATGATGATTTTTATTCTCTCCATAGTGCATCAAGTGCACTATCTCTAATTCGCCGTAATTATTCTCCGTTCTCTCATCAAATTCTCATATTACTAATGAGGAGCTTTTTTATGGCAGAAATATACTCGGAGGTTTGCCATTGCCTGCCGAGAGGCGACGGCTTTTAGAAAAAACTTGTTCTTCATTTTGGTGTTTCTAGGATATTCGAACCCACGTACACCGAATTCCGAGTGGTAGTCACGCACCAACCCATTCGGCTACGGCGGCCGCTCTCTTACATGCATAAAAAGCCTGGCTCGCTTTCCTAACTCTTTTTAAGATGTTTGACTTCCAAGTCAATTTCCTGTCTATGGTTAGTCCCAAGTATGATACTTGGTTTCTTCTGTTATGTCGTCTACCCTTGGATCTCTTCTGCAATTACTCAGTGGCTTGTTACGCCTTAAGGCTCAGAGCAAGCTCACAATGGAATATTGTCACATTTGGACATTCAACCATCTTAGACTCCTATACGGATATACCCAGCGATTGTGATTATCCCCCTCCCATTCTCTGCTTCGAAAGGCATTTCTCAGTGAAAATCCCTTCTAGACTGGAACGGCTTGAAGAAGATCCACCACCCAAAGCACCCGTTAAGATCGACGCGGACGGATCTAAAATGGATACCCGTGTAAGATCTGGGTTATATTGCGAAGAGCTTTTTATCAGTGAATCCTTTAAACTACGGCTTTACTGTAGTGTTTTTCAAGCGAAAATAAACGCCATTAATGAAGCCTTAAAATGGTTGGAGATAAACAGAATATCATCAACAGATATCTGCTTTCGATCACACAGTCAAGCTGCCCTACGGACTCTGTATACATTCCAAATAACATCAAGGAGTGTCCTACATTGTCGATAATCTCTAAATGAGATGGCTAAACAGTATCGTATTATCTTAAGCTGGGTTCCAGGTCACAGAGATATACCAGGGAACTCTAGGTCTGACCAACTTGCAAGGGAAGGTACCTGTATGCCAAACATAAATAATTTTGTGAGGGTACATCTCTCAACTTGTAAGCTTCTTGTTGTGGACACTAATCCACTCTGTAAATCAAAGATGGATTAGTGCTAATACCTGCGAAATTGCCAGGCAAACATGACCAAGGCTAAATATACGTCTGTTGCGGCAAAATGAACTCTTTGATCATTGCTCTGTAGCTCTCACCATTCACAGTAACCGTTTGGCCCGCGACGTCTTCGAAGAAAAAAGGTCCGATGACTCCTCCAGCGAAAACAGCACGCCATACAGTGACTTTGAGCGGGTGTAATGGCTCATCGTGGGTTACACGCGGATTCTCAGTGCCCCAGAAGCGTAAATTTTGCTTATTTACGTACCCGCTAAGATGGAAATGGGCCTCATTTATTATGATTATTTTTGATGAAAAATCATCTTCCTCTTGGTGGGGATCAAGGATGGGTTGAGCGTATGATCCACCGTCTGGACTTTGTACGGAAACATCTTCAAATCTTGTACGAAAATTCGCTGTAAAGACCGTCGACTGATACCCATTTGCGTGGCACGTCGTCTGGTCGATGTCGACTTCCATGACATCCTCGGCTACAGCAGCAATATTCTCTGCAGAACGGCTACTCCGGGGTCTGCCACGCCTGGCAGCATCTCATGTTGTGCCAGTCTTTTCGAGGCGAGCGGCTAAACGTCGCAGTGTTTCACCAGTAGGCGTTGGACGGCGAGGAAATCTGCGACGAAATTCACGTTGTGCCAAAGTCACCGACCGATTATTGGTCAAATAAATAGTCAGCAATATTCCGCGTTCTGGAGCAGTGTAGCGTAACATTGTTTATTAACGTTTATTTCGCATGTATTTACTACACAAATGTCAAAACAGAACTGACATTAGGTTCCAATCGCAAAATTTATAGCATTGTCTGATAGGAGGATTACTTTAGCGCCACCTGTTACCTATTCGGAAAATTGCACTTGGTCATGAAAAGAAAACGTTTTGCGTTAGTAGAGGCCAACCAAAGGCTTGTACCAACATCCTGAAGGACACTCCGGTCAAGTGCCTGAAACACTCTTTCGAAAAGCTTTCAAATCGCGCAAAACAGTATATCGAGGCCAGAGGGGATTATTTTGAATAAATAAACTCGAAGTTACCAGAACAAAGCTCCTGTCGTTTGTATTTGAGCACAGTCTGGTTTATTTTGGACTTAATCTTGTATGTATATGAGTTGCCTATCAATTTAAGAATTTCTAAGCAAGTTTATTAATTCGAAAAATTCAATAGGACTACAGAAACTGTAAGAGAAACGCATAACGTATAGAAAGTGAGTTATGTTTTTTTAAATTTATTGTTTATGAAAACTCGTAAAAACCGTATATTTTATTCTACCTTGTTTCGTCCTTTTTGCCTGCATATCTACATGGATCTAAAAAATTTATTTTATTCAAATTACCTTTCTATAATAACTACCTATTTATTCTACGCCGGCTATCAGTTTCTTTACGAATTTCCGCCTCGCTGCTCTTTACTATCCGTCCAATAATTGCAGCGCGTCCAGCATAACCGCCAACCCCTTTTCTGCTCCTCAATATCATATTACAATACCCACCCTACCAAGCTGTTGGATTCTTAGCATCTCTACGCGCTGTTACGCTTATTTTTTCCGTTAATTTTACAGCAAAAATCATAAAATAAATAAAAGATGTGGAGAATAACTCACACAAGCAAAGCGCTGAGAATTTCTTGATAACTAGAAAGCAGTGGCACCGCTGACTTTACATGACGCTTGTTTATTGTGTGTGTGTGTGCGTGCGTGCGTGTTTGGGATTTTGTTTCCAATTTATCAATTCGTTACGCTACTTCAGTCATTCGTTTATTGCCGGCGCTAGTGTTATGCAATTTTTTATGTTATAGCCGCCAATGTTGTTTCGTTATTTTTAATTTTTATTATGGTCTGAGTTTTTTGTGTTTTCTTATTGCTATTTTTACTTTGAATGCTTTTGCATGGCGTTTTTTGTTCGCCAGTTTTGGTGTAGGGCAATTGTCGTTGCTCAAATTACGATTTTCCGTTTCCGTTTTTAATGGCTGCTCGTAAAGTTACCGTCGCTATAAAGGAGGTACGGTGAAGGGAGAAAATTATATATGTACATATGTGATTTCTAGCTTGTAAACATGTATTTATACTTACGAGGGTGTGCTGAAAAATAATTGGTTTTGGCTAAAAAGTAGCTTATTTTTGTGAAAAAATTAATTTTATTAGGAATCGGAGGGGCCACGTCTTAGCCAAGGACTTCAGACCCATAAGTCTTACCGCCTTTATTCTCAAGGTGTTCGAAAGAGTGATCGATTATCACATTCGAGGGCACTTTGGAACCAGACTATCTCCAGCCCAACACGCTTACCTTAAAGGGAAATATACCGAGATAGCCTTACATGAGGTAGTTGGGACTGTAGCGAAATTTCTGGCGGGAAAACAATTCACTTTGACGGCCTTTATATACATAGAGGGCACCTTTAATAATGTTATGGCTGAGCCAATTCTACCTCTGGATGTCGTCCCTGCTTGGTGGTAGGGAAATAAATGCTGTGACAACAGGGGCTAGAATCACTAGGTTCGTACATAGGGGTACATCGCAGGGCGGCGTCCGCTCGCCTCTCCTTTGGCTAGTAGCTATTGAGGAAGCTTTAACTTTAAGGTGGTAGCATATGCCGATGACTTAGTCCTAATGGTTTCAGGACCCTCCTCCTTAGTAATGGCTGAAATTTTGGAAGGTGCATTGGTTACACTCAGTAGTTGCGCTGCCAGTTGCGTTCTCAGAGTCAACTCTGACAAAATGGAGTTGATGCTATTCACCAGGAAATACAAGCCTCCACCTTTTAAGCTTCCAAGACTAAACAACCAGTGTCTTACACTCTCGGCGGAAGTCAATTACCATGGTGTAATACTTGACCCCAAGCTCCACTGAAAGCTGCAGAGAGAAAATCGAGTTAAGAACGCCGGTATAGACCCCAAAAAATGGGATCTCAAGCCACTTGTCGTACTTTGGGTGTACAACTTAGTGGTTCTGCCAATTTTGACATATGGTTGCCTAGTTTGGTTGGAAGCTCTTCAGAAGGGCTACAACAACACTAAACTAGAGAGAGTGCAGAGAACTGTATGTGTGGGCATCACTGATGCTTGTAGAACATGTCCCACAACTTCCTGTAGGACATGGTAGCATCTTGAAGCTGATCTCCCCTTTCCTTGTCTATACTTCGCACTGATCTCTCCATCCGCTAACTGGAGATTGAGGGTTGTGCTAGGGCTATCTTTTCGAGCAGGCAAGCTTGGAAGCAGGGGAGAGTCGGCACGGATATACATACCTCTGTTGGTTTTCTTCTTTAAATCAGCCAACATTTCGGTCTCCTTTAAACTGCCGGAAACGAGCCCCGGTTTCAGTTGTCCCCTTCTCAGACATCGGTGTCTCCTTGACCGTTGTTAAAGGGAAACTACACAATTTCTTTCTAAACACAGCCTAGATTGCTTTTCTCTCCTCCACTACATCAACAGCACTAGATGGCTTTAGACATCACGTAAGTGCTACTTGTAGTTTACCTGTGGTAATCTTGCCATCTTATCTACCTACCTACCTAGAAATCAATATTTTACTTCCTTTTTCGATTAAACTCTAGACTACAGCATTCGTTGACAAACTTTTTTTTTTAGGTTAAAGATATCATATATGCATTGGGTCGGGAAATAAGTTCGTAAGGTTTTAACCGAAGACTTTTATTTAAACAAAAACAATAATTATATCAATTAGCCAATCAATTATATATGCTCTGTTGCCGTTTGGAACCTCTTTCCACCTCTCGGCCAATTTGTTTATGCCGCCAAAAATCGACTGGTCTGGGGTGCAAGAAGTTGTTGTACCAGTTTTTAAGAACCTTTTTGATATCGAAGGTAACGCCCTTCATATGGTTTGACAGGGAGCGGAAAAGATGGTAATCGGTCGGTGCAAGGTTAGGAGAATACATCAGATGCTGAAGGATCTCCCATTTGAGCTTTTGCAGTGCGACTTTGACGACTTGTGCAACATGGGGCCTGGCATTGTCATGAAGGCGTATAATTTCATCATCTGATCTCTTTTCAGTCGAATATCCTCATTTACGCGATGTAGCTGGACAATGTAGAGCTCCTTGTTGATCGTGACATTCTTTCCGTACATTTCCCAGTGCATCATGAACCCATACCCTCCCAGTCCCACCAAACACATGTCTTTGTGATCTTCTTTGTGGAGCCACCCACTCCTTTTTTTGCTTCATATTGATGTATAGGCACCATTTCTCATCTCCCGTCTCGACTCGGTACAAAAAGCACTGTTTATGATCGCGTGTTGCTCGTTGGCGGATGCTGAGAAACAATTTGAAGGCGACTTTCCTTGTTTTTTTCGTTGAGCTCGTGAGGCATTTAGGCTCTCATTTTTTCGGTAAATCCTATTGAATGAAAGTGATTGAGAATCGTTTTATGATCGTTGTTCATTTTTTCCGCCAATTCACAACTGATTGGCGGCCTTTCTCTTTCAAAGTGATTTGAGGCGTTCTTCATCGAATTCAGAAGGCCTTCCGCTGCGGGACGTATCATTCACGTCAAAGTCGCCATTTTTAAGATTTGAAAATCTTTTCTCTGCCATAGACTCGCCTAAGAAAGGCGCCTTCATATACGTCGCAAAGGTCCCGTTCTGCTTCGCCAGCTTTTTGACTTCGATGAAATGCAAAAAAGAGCAGGTGTCGAAAATGTTGATTTTCGCCTCCTGGATATTCCATTTCTAAGCCTCAAAACTCATAAAAATTAAATAACTCAAAATCACAATTAAAATAGTTTTGTAGAATAGAAATAGTTATATTAAATGAATGCTTACCAAAGAGCAAACAAATCATGGTAAAATAAAAAAAACATAAAAAAGCGATGAACTTATTCCCCACCTCAATATACCTAAAGGCTCGAGTGATTAATAAGTACGCAAATGCGTTTACCGTTACTCTGAGAACAATTGGTATGGGAAGTTAGAGGTTAGTTGAGAAAGCGGAAAAAGTAAATAAATCGAAAAGTTACAATAAAAATATACATATATATATTCAGTGCACTCGCGATAATATTAACACCCCAATATTTGAACATCCCAAAATATGGACCCTTTTTCGCTTCCATTAAGTACTCTAAAATATGAAAATTATTGATTTTCAAATTTCTATCGAATTTCATGAGCTTAATAAATCGGGGAATCCCCTAGTTAATAAAATTTAAAATGAACAAAACCGTCGCTGAGAAATGCTTGTGTTTACTCGCATACACATGCACATACCTTGCCTTCTCCTATGTTAAGTCGTCAATACAAATTTTCAACGTCGTAAGTTGGTCATTTCAAGCGGGCATAATTGGTACATCATTTTCTTGCAAAAAAATTTAATATTAATCAGTTTAAAAAATGCACACAAAAAAGCATAAGTTTTTGACCTTAAGAGAAATATCAGATATTGTAGAATATTTACGAAAGGGTGAAAGTGTTACTAATTTATCGCGTAAATATGGAGTGACAAAGTCTACAATATGCGGAATCAATAAAAATAAAAATGCTATCCATAAATGTGTCAACAATACTTTTATCGGTCCTGGAAAGAGGGAAACTTTACGTCATTCAGGGTACCCAAAGATGGAAAAATCTCGGTATCGATGGTTTTTGAATATGAGAGACAAAAAGCTCCCGGTGAACGGGCTTATGTTGAAAGAAAAAGCAAAAGACCTTCATTTTCAAATTAAAGAAAATTGCCTTGAATTCAATGCCAGTGATGGATGGCTTCACAAATTTAAAAAGAGATATGGCGTTCGGTTGCTCCAAGTTTCTGGAGAAAAACTATCTTCACAGCCCCAGTTAGTTGAACCATTCAAAAAGGCGTTAAAGATGAAAATGGGGGAGCTTGGGTTAAGTCGTGAGCAACTATACAACGTAGATGAATGCGGCTTATACTTTAAACTTTTGCCACAAAAGATGTATAGAAAATAAAAGGGTAACTTTCTTGTGCTGTTTAAATGCGTCAGGATCTCTTCAACTCAAGCTTCTTGTAGTCGGAAAGGCTAAAAATCCCCATTGTTCTAAAGGTTTGACTGTTCAGTGTATTATAGACATTCGAAATCCGCATGGATGACTGCGGCAGTTTTAAAGATTGGTTCCACCGTTCCTTCATACCTGAGGTAAGCTTTCATATTTTTATCTGAGCAGGTTAAAACACATAAAATTTGTTTAGGTTACAAAGTTTTTAATGGAAAAGGGATTACCAATAAAAGCTCTCCTTTTAATTGCATAACGCTCCATCGCATCCACCCAGGGATGAACTAATAACTGAAGACGGCTGCATATTAACAATGTTTATGCCACCAAATGTCACCCCTCTAATACAACCTATGGATCAAAATCCCATCAAGATTACGAAACTTTACTATAGAAACAGTTTTTTGGCTTCTGTTGCTGCAAAGGGGTTTGATTTGCTTGAGGCTCTAAAGCAAATTAGGCTTACGGAAGCGAGTGCTTCCTTAGAATCTGCATGGAGTAACGTAGATGCTGTTGTGCCATCCAAATGCTGGAGCAATGCCTTAAGTATGGTAGAAAATCAAGAGGATCTTCAAGATGACGTTCCTTTGAGTGTTCTTCGAAGCAACTTAATTATAAATGTAAGGGATTTGGAGGATGGTGCAGCCAATCTTTGGTCACACTTGAGACTTGAGGTTTGTGTTTTAGAACCGTTCGTCAAAGAAGTTTGTTTTTTATTTTTTTAAATTTCACTTTAGGTTGAATTCACTGTTTTCAGCGTTAGAGAATGGAACGATGATGCCATAGAATGCAATGACAATGAAATACAGGAAATTTCCGACGATGATGATGACTGTTCTGTGAAGCCGGAAAAGACGATTACACCCAAGGCTGCTATTGACATGTTTAATAAAACTTTGGAATGGGCTGAGATTGAAATGGTTGATAAATGGGATTGTAATGTGTTCAAGAAGCTAAGGGAAGAGACAGTTTTTAAGATGCTTGAACAAAAGAAACAACAAAAGCGGATTACTGATTCTTTTTCGACAGGAACTACATTTTTTTATAAATTAAACAAAGCATGAATTTAAGTATGAACAACCTTTTGACTGTATATAATTTTAAACAACTTTTTTTTTGCGGTTTAAAATAAAACAAAAATCTCTCAAAAATAATTAAATAGAATATTTTTCAATTTAGTTGCCATTCGTAAATATGAACAATCTCGCAAAATTGAACAGGCCTGGTTTTAATTAGTTCATATTATCGCGAGTGCATTGTAGTTATATATTACAATTAAAATACAACCAATATGCACTTAAATTTTTAACGCTTTGAGTTAAAAAAATTTTTCCAAAAATATTTTATTAAAATTTCGCTTTAATCCGGACTCCCAACTATTTTATTTTAGATTTAAATTGCAACAGATATCGTCTTTAAATTTATAGTTGTACGTTATAAGCCACCGCATTACTTTTTAGGCCACCCTAGTAAGTAGGGTTTGCTCGCGCACCATGCATTCCATGAATCCCTATCGCCAACTAGCGCAGTAAACAAATCAGCAGTCGCAGTTTTCTCTACCAAATATCTATCTCGCGACTGCCTTATCTGCTTTTATTTATTTTTTTATACTTTTAATGTTTTTGCATTTTATTTCTTCTACATATTTCTGCTCCCACATGTTTTTTTTCCCATTTTGCTTAATAAAAATTGCCGGAAAAATATTTTAACGCTAACAAATCTTGGCAACGCATTATATGGCTGGTGAATAATGATGTAGAAAATCCATATGCACGTAGCTGACAAGAAAAAAAACAACACCTAAATAAAAATAGCAAATAATAAAATCCTTCAACAGCTCAACGATTGCATGCAAATTATGACTTCCTTATTATCTAGGCTGCGACACATGTCGCCATGTCGCCACGCCTCAACGCGCAGCACAGCCACACAGCCCTACAGCCTCGAATTGTTTGCTCTTTCACTTTGCCCATTCCTCGAAATTGCGTCGGTCGGCTATAAATACGTATGCGCCTGCATTGAAAGCTTTTTATTTGCAATAAAGAAATAAAAATCAACGCAGATAATTTTCAGTATCGTAAATTACGCTATTGAATTTCAGTGTGCGCGCCATTGTTGCCATGGCTGCGGCCTCCACCACACCAAAACAACTGCCTCTTTATCTTGCAACATTTGGCTGTGGGTGAGAGCGCGTGGCATAAAAGCAGCAGACAAACGTGCAGTGGTTACCGTACTCTGGCCGCCACTATTTTTTAAGCCACCTGCCTTTTTACTTTACTTTCACTCCTCCTCTTGCGCTTCGCTATCACAACTTTATTGAATACATTTTTTTTCCTTCTTCAATACAATTTCACCGTCTCTGCGTTGGCGTAGAGTTGCATTAAATTGAAATGCGCTTAACAAAAAAATTTGCCATTAAGTATGCAGATATAAATTTACGTTGAGAAGTTAATGAAAAGTTATAAACATGTGTATGTATGGGTATGTAAGTGCGAATGTGCGCGCACAAGTGAAGTGCAGTTCAATTAAAAATCCACTTTGGCTAAATTAAGCCGTTGCACTTGGCTGTGCTATGAATGCGTTTATATGTATGTATGCACATTCATATTACTGCGCTTCGATGTGCGGACTTACATGGCGGCTGTGTGTTGCTGTACTTAATTTGTGTTTGTGTGCGCTTTCGCCGCGGGTGATATGCAAAGTGCTTGTTAACGTAGCCACAAAGCGAGTATTTTTAATAGTATACTTTTAGGCAGCTTCTTATTACATTCAATGCTGCACTATTGAGTGCGTTCGAGTTTCACGAAATGAAGTTTTCATGATATTTAAAATTTTCAGGGAATTAAGCTGATTTAAATTTGTGGTATTTTAAATAAGAGTTGAAGTGATTTTCCTTAAAAAAAGTAATTTATCCAAAATGGTATCTCGACGTTGAACTATCGCATTCTTCTTCTTTCATAGCGTTACAACGCGGGGTGCGTCAAAGCTTCCTTCAAAATGTTCCTCCAAAACGGTCTATCTTGAGCTGTTGCTTCGTGGTTAGGTATTCCCAGCTGCTTAAGATCGTGTTCAACTGCGTCTATCCAACGGCTCCTCGGTCTGCCTTTGGCCTTCACGCCCATTAGCTTTCCTGTCAAGGCTTTCTTCACGGTACAGTCAACAGGCATACGGATCCCATGACCTAGCCATCTTATGCGCTGCGCTTTAACAAAACGCACAGCTGTCTCGCTCTGAGTTAGATCGTTCAGTTCCGAGTTCAATCGAATTCTATTCTATATACCATCATCCATTCTTATTGGGCCAAAGATCTTTCTTAAAATTTTTCTTTCCATGCGAGCAATCTGATCACAATCATCAACCTTAAGAGTCCATACCTCACAACCATATGTTAGGATTGGTCGAATAAGGGTCTTGTACATAGTGAACTTTGTAGCTTTAGACAAAAGTTGGGACTTAAACAAGTTAAGGTGGACGTAATACGCTTTGTTGGCGCCGTTGATGCGATTCCTGACGGTGAAATTTGAATCACCGCTACATGCGAACATAACTCCTAGGTACTTAAAATGCTGCACTGCTTCAAAAGTATAGGCTCCCACATGGAAATTTGGCATCTGTGCAGGCTGCCTCGATTTCAACAGATATTTGGTTTTGCCCTCGTTTACAAAAAGTCCAATATCCAATTTCTCTTAAGTCATTCCTATTTCTTATGATGTCATCTGCATAAGCACATATTTGGGTTGTTCTAGTCATCAAGGTACCACCTTTGTTGACTTCCCTTACGACAAAGTGCAGCATCAAATTGAATATGACTGTTGATAAGGCATCACCTTGTTTTACACCTGTTTCAATAGGGAACGACCGTGTGAGCTTCCCTTGAATGATCATTTTTGCATGTGTATTTGTTAGCGTTGCGCTAACGAGCCTTATTAGCTTGGCAGGTATTCCAAGCATAAGCAATATGTGCTGGATGCTATCTCTTTTAACACTGTCGAAGGCTTGTTTGAAATCAATGAATAGGCAGTGAACATCTAGCCCTTTATCATAGTGTTCAGTTTAGTAGTTTCTTATATTTGTTCTTGGAAAGGTGTCAAATAAATTGCCATGAAACATTACACTATTCAACAACATGTCAAGCCTGCTAAATTTATTAGGTAAATCAAAGTTGAGTGTGGGTATCAAAATTTTGAAATGTATCGCAGTTGCTGGCAAAACTATTTGTGTAAAACATTAGCATAGGTAGTGCATGGCCAGTTTTTTAGTTTAAGTGGGCCTCTGAGTAGACCGGGAGTTAATGAGTGGATATCCAAGCTCCGAGGCCTGAAGCTCAAACTTAAGTCCAAAAAAGAACAACAGGAAGATGGACAGGCACAATAGGGAAAAGTAAAATGTTGCCTGGCTAATTCTTCTTCACTCTTTACCATTCGGGAGTACATAAGTTCGAATCTCCGTGCATGAAATAGCAAAGAACTAGAAAAAGAATAGCAAAGAAACAGAAAACAAAACAGAAAGTTTTTCTAATAGCGGTCGCTCCTTGGCAGGCAATGACAAACCTCCGAGTGTATTTCTGCCATCTAAAAGGTCCTCATATAAAGCCATTTGACGTTTGGGGTCAGCTTAAAACTGTAGGTCCCTCCAAAAAAACTTCAGTTTTTACTTAAAAAAAAACAAAGAAAAAAAACTTCAAAATTATTACTTTTGGCGACTCAAATCGAATACTTTTTTGCATAAGAAAAAAAAACCTAAAAAAAATGTTCAATTATTTCTTTTGGCAATTCAAACCGAATTTTTTCCGCATTGGAAAAACAACACAAAAGAAAAAAAACTTCAAATTATTTCTTTTGGTGACTCAAATCGAAGACTTTTTTGCATAGGAAAAAAAAATAGCAAATGAAGGAAAAAACTTCCAAACTATTACTTTTGGTGACTCAAATCGAAGGCATTTTAAAAAATTAATTTTAAAAATTAATTTTTCTTTTGGCAATTCCAATCGAAATTTTTTCCGCATTAAAAAAATAACAAAGGAAAAAAAAACTTCAAACTTATTACTTTCTGCTATTCAAATTGAAAACATTTGTCTAAAAAAAATAAAAATAAAATTATTTAATTCTCTTGGCAATTCAAATCGCAGTATTTTCTCTCATTAAAAAAGAACTTTTCCTTCCATTTGTGGAACAACATCAAGACGCGCACCACAAATAGGAAGAGGAGCTTCGCCAAACCCCTAACAGAAGTGTATGCGCCAATTATTTATTTATTTAATTTATCTCCTCGGCCAAAATCGCTTAATCGATTATCGCGATTTTATGAGTTCTTATTCAAACTTCTCTGACTTTTCTGACAGCTGATCTGTTCTGAGTACATCTGACCCACAAAAGCGCCTAGTGAATGTGAATATCAAACTCTGAATCGCCCTCGATAGTAAACACTTAGCGCGAAGTCTATGATGTTCCAGCTTTGTCTTGTGTTCCATGCTTAACCCAACCAGCAATCATAGCTCATTCATTCTCAGTTTTTCGGGCAGCACTTATTTGATACAGAGATGATGTGACTGCCTCAACCGTGTGTGCTTATTTCGCAAACATCTTTAATGTTTTTGTTGTTGTTGTTGTAACAGCATAAAACATTCCCCCTACATAGAAGGGGAATGATGCTGGAGTGACAGTACTTGGCCGGATATAAATCCGGGTCGTTCCGATAACGTAGAGCCGGCTGCAATGGGAACGAATCTTTAGTGATAATAGGCTCGGGTTCCATTTGGTGTGCGGCATACAGCTCGTAAATTCATTAGCCAGTTCGTTGCCATGAATTCTACAGTGTCTTGATACCTACATAAAAGCTTGAATTCTACATTTACAAGACGGAATTTAGCTTCGACTCCAAAAAATTTTTTTTCTTTATTTCTTTAGCAATTCAAATCGATTTTTAACTTATTCCATTTGGCGACTCAAATCGGAGATTTTTTTTGGGTAAGAAAAAAAAACACTAAAAAAAAGTTCAATTATTTTTTTTGGCAATTCAAATCAAACTTTTTCCGCATTAAAAAAACATAACAAAAGAGAAAACTTCAAAATTATTATTTTCGGCTATTCAAATTGAAAACATTTGCTTAAAGAAAATAAAAATAAAAAAAAATTATTTAATTCTCTTGGCGATTCAAATCGCAGTGTTTTCTCCCATTAAAAATGAAATCTTAAAAATTATTTCGCTTTGCTAGTTAAGGAAAATTAGTATATAATATATTAATAAAACCTAGATTCAAATAATAGTCGTTTAGTCTCAAATTTGTATTCCACAAAATAGTGCTGCCAGTGTAACACCACAGAAAAAATCATCAGAGAATATCATCCTACTTCCACCAACATTTTCGCTTCCGACACTTATAGGCAACAAAATCCATCCGCACTTCTTTTATCCGAAACAAGTTCCCGCAGTACCACTGCACTGCCCACATTTTCTTGCATACACAAATACATAACCAGCACAAAGGAAGGCACGCAGCACTGTAGCAATTCGGCGCTACGTAATGAACTTCCGTTACCGTGCGGAGCATGTCGTCAAGCGAAGAAGGAGAAAATGTAGCAGAAGATGATGAGCGCCATGCCAACAAGCGCTCGCGCTCAGAGTAACAAACTATCAATCGCCTTGTAAGTATTGCAATGAAATTATCCAACATCAAATATGCGCTTAACCCGGCAAGCGATCTACTGAAGCAGCAGCCAACTGCGCCTTCACTCCACTCTCCACCTCAATTGCAGCTTCAGCTCATTATTTCCAACGCCCACTCTGCATTTGCATGGAGTTTATTGCGCGCTCTTCTGTGGAGTTGCTTGTTATTTGCTTTCAACGGCAATTTGGTAGCACGCTGCTAGGCAGCTGTTTTACATCACTCATACGCCCCGTCATACGCTGGGTTGTTTGACTACTCGGAACTGGTACAATGGCAGCGCAGCGTTGCCAACGTTGCCTTGATGTTGTTGTGTTGCATAAGCGTGTGTAATTTAATTTTTTTCGCTTGAACAAAAGCGCCAGCAACAATGTGAAGAAGCGTGCGAAGCAACATGGAACAGCAAATTGTTGCTGAGTTTGGCACATGAAAAAAAATGATAAATTCACTCAGCTGTTGTAGATCAAGTTGCGACGACCAAACGAATTCGCAGTTGCTTGCTATTAACCAAAGTGAAAAAATATGCAAAGGATGCTTGGAAATTGCCAACCAAGCACTGTTTTTGTAAATTTGTAAAAAAAAATTCTCTCTACTATTTTGCGCTGCATTTTTTTGCTTTGTTACATTAGCCTTTGCGCTGTGGGCTCTGCTACCAAGGCAATACGGGTAATTTACTTGACTAGCTCAATTTTCTTGTTTATAAATTGGCTGTAATGCAGCAAAACAAGGAGAGGATGTGTTTTTTTGTATTTGCTAGCAACAATTTTAGTTGGGTTCGCCCGCCAAAAAGCAGCGTACGCAAATAATTTGCTACGGTTTTGTATTAATTAGCCTTTTGTGCGCCCTTGCAGGCACTAAAAAGTGCAGCAGCATCCCTAGGCAGCGGGGATAATCAAAAAGTTTGGGCACGAGTTAATGTGAAAAGTTAGAGAATGTAACGAAAGGGCGCAAATTGTTTGCTATTTATTTCCAAAAAATGCATAAATGGCTGGGGTAAAATATCGCGCCTAATTAGTGGCTGCATTTTACGTTAATTTTATGTAATTAATTTTTTGTGCAGGCAGGCTGAATGCTTCAGAGATTTTATAGTTTTTTTATCACTTAAAAATCAGGTAACTCCCAAAGGCTAATGAAGATTTTGTTAAAGGCAACAGTGAATTGTATTTAAAGTGATAAATGTCTTTATTTATAAAGAAATTAGTGTTAAGCGCATTAAGCGTGAGATTAGCGAACCAAAGAAGAAATGGTTGGAAGGCAAGGAAACTGGGTAAGTGGAGAAATGAAGGAAAAATTTGCATGTAGGTAGGTAGGTAAGATGGCAAGAGTACCCACTACAAGTAGCACTTACGTGCCATTTTGATACCATAATGTGGACCACTACCTGTGAAAGGATTTAGGGAGGAGAGAAAACCGTCTACAGCCATCCAGTGCTGTTGATGTAGTGGAGGAGAGAAAAGGGATATAGGCTGGATAATTTCTTGAAGTCATCCACAAAGGGCACGCTCAGGAATCTCAAGCGCCTAGCCGCCAGAGCCGGACATTTGCACAGAAAGTGTTGCACAGTCTCTTTCTCTGCAGGATCCCCACAGCTTCTGCAATAGGGGTTGTACGGAAGTCCGAGCTTCTCCGCAGGAGTGCCGATCACCCAGTGACCAGTGAACGCCGTAATGAGTTTGAAAATTGAATGGCGGGGGATTCCTATCAGCTTAAGCGCTCTGCTTCTATCGTATTGAGGCCATAGTGCTTTTGAAATAGCACACGATGAGACATACCTCCATCTGTCTAGAAAGAAATTGTGTAGTTTCCCTTTAACAACAGACAAAGAGACATCGATGCCTGAGAAGCGGACAGCTGGAACCGGGTTTGCCCACCCCTTCCTGGCAAGCTCATCGGCTATTTCATTTCCCTCTATGTTCCTGTGCCCAGATGAGGGAAATGTTTCCTCCTTATAGGAGTTCACTAGAAAAGAGCTGCAATACGGCGACGACAGTGCCTTGATTGTGGCTTGACTATCGGAAAAATATTAATGTCTCCCTCCCAACAGCGAACGCGAAGCATTTTGCATGCCTGCCGGATCGCGAAAACCTCTGCTTGAAAAA
This sequence comes from Anastrepha fraterculus, assembly GCA_037575425.1. Lineage (NCBI taxonomy): Eukaryota > Metazoa > Arthropoda > Insecta > Diptera > Tephritidae > Anastrepha > Anastrepha fraterculus. The sequence continues at coordinate 137,626 of JAYXIM010055327.1, read as the reverse complement.
CGCTGCTTGTTTCCGGCAGTTTAAAGGAGACCAAAATGCTGGCTGATTTAGAGTAAACCCCCGCTCCCACTCCAGACTCCATTTTGGATCCGTCCGTGAAAACAGAGGTACGTATATCCGTGCCGACTCTCCCCTCCTTCCAAGCTTGCCTGCTCGGAAAGATAGCCCTGGCACAACCCTCAAACCCCAATTTGCGGATGGAGAGTTTAGAGCCAAGTACAAAGAAGGAAAGGGGAGATCTGCTTCAAGATGCCATTATGTCCTACAGGAAGTTGTCTCCAAAGGCCAATTTCCTTCAGCCTAATAGCACTCTGAGCAGCAATGGATTTAATTTGCAGATCCACAGGAAGTAAGTGCAGAATGACATTGAGGGCAGCAGTGGGACATGTTCTACAAGCACCAGTGCTGCCCGCACATGCAGTTCTCTGCACTCTCTCTAATTTAGTGGTGTTGTAGCCCTTCTGAAGAGCTAGCCACCAAACTAGGCAACTATATGTCAAAATTGGCAGAACCACTAAGTTGTACATCCAGAGTACGACACGTGGCTTGAGATCCCATTTTTTGGGGTCTATACCAGCGTACTTAACTCGATTTTCTATGTGCAGCTTTCAGTGGAGCTTGGAGTCAAGTATTAACCAATTGTCGAAGCACTTTTGCCTCTCTGAATGAGGTACCTCCAAAACATGCATTCTGAATGCCGCAACCGCTTCTTCAGGTGTGGAAAAACGTTGACCTCTCAGTTTGTCTTTTACGTACGGGAAAAAAAAGAAATCATTCGGTGCCAAGTCAGGACTATACGACGGATGACCCATTAATTCGATGTTTTGGGTACTCAAAAATGCAGTTGTTTGAGCCGATGTGTGAGAGCTCGCATTGTCCTGGTGAAGAGTGATCCCTCTTTGGCGATTGGGTTTCCTAATTTCTTGGAAGACAACTGGCAAACAATTGGTTGTGTACCACTCGGAATTTACTGTTCTGCGTTGTTCTAGTGATACGGTTGCGACATGTCCAGTTTTTCCGAAAAAACAGGTGACTATTTGCTTGGAAGTGCTTCGTGCACGAACAACTTTTGTTGGATTTGGCTCATCTTGAAACACCCATACAGTCGACTGCTGTTTACTTTCGGGCTCATACGCGTAAATCCATGATTCATCACCTGTCACGATGTCATAGACGTGTTTCGAAGCCCCGCGATCGTATTTTGAGCATTTCATTTCCAATCGACACGAGCCTTTTTTCCCACTAATGCCTAAGATTGTCTCAATCTCACGATAGGTCACATGACGATCTTGCAACATCGCGCACAGCATCAATGGTTTTCGGAACAACAACTGATTTTGGTCGACCTTCACGAAATTCGTCTTGGAGTGAACTACGACCACGATTGAATCCACCATACCATCGATAAACACTGGTCCTTGATGGAGCTTCATCGCCAAAAAATGAATTAAGTTCATCCATGCAATGATGCTGAGTTAATCCACGTTGAAAGTTGTAAAAATAGTCGCACGAAAATGTTCACGATTTAATTCCATTTTTGGACCGAGATGAATCTTTTAAGTTACTGTAAACAGCACAAAAAACGCTGGTATTTCAAAAAGTTCTGAGTACGTAAAAGCCAAAAAATGTCAAACTTTGCGATACAGCTGTCAGTTGCCAGATTGCAACACCAGGGTTGCCAAATCCCGAAATATAAAAGACACCCCTTGTATTTATTTATATTTTATTATTCTATTCTATGAAATCACCATTCTCTTTAGCGACACAACATAACCTTTTTTCATCGATTCTGCTATATTTTTAAGGAAATTCAAATCTAGAGAAGCCTATTCTGCCTTAATTGCGCTTTAAGCCGTTGGTGTTGTCAAATTGGCGATTGTTGGCGTAAACTCTTCTGGCTAATATACGCCAAATATTTTATATTGGGTTTAGATCCGGAGAACACGTCGGCCAGTCCATAGTTTCTGTGGAACGATCGGTTAAATACGGCCTTGTTTCGCTGCTTATGTGGATTCGGGCATTGTCTTGCTATAAAACGATTATTCTGAATAAAAAGAAAGATACTATTTTTCAAAACGTTTTTGTAGTCTCCACTATTCATTCGCGATGATGTAAACTGTATATCAAGCGTTGCTTTCGATGTATGTGCACCCCAAATTATAACACCAAAGTTGCGCTTGGAAAATAAGAGGGGGATCTTGCGCAAATCTCTCTAATAATTTAAAAAACCATTGGGTCCATCAAGGTTCCATTTTTTCATCCGAAAATATAATCTTTTTAAAAAATAATGTAGAGTTGCGCAACATGAAAAATATTCCAAATATCTTACTGTGTCCCAGTTGGTGTCTAGGTGTTTTCGTGCAAACTGAACGCCAGCTTGTGCCGTGGCAAAAAAAGGGGGTCCTTTTCTTATTTTTGATAATTTTAAATGATTGCACCTCTGTAATGTGCGCCAAACTGTTGTTTTTGAAACCTTATTTTGAACAATAGCGGGCAAGTTGGCGCAACACTTAGTCGAGCTAGAGGCTTTTCTTATGATTGTTCGCTGTTCTAGATTTTATAGTGATAATTTTCTTCTAACGGGCTTCAAAACGTTGTAATCCTCAGGACTCCGTAAAAAATTCCGGATAACACAACGACTTCTGCCTGTTTCATTGCAATTAATTTGATTGAAAAGCCTGCATCCGTGTAGGCCAAAATTTTTACACGCTCCTCTTGTAATAATATTGAACCACTCGGCATTTTAGGTTAAATTGAATAAAATATTATAATTAAAGTCATCCAAAACAACAATCAGCACCTTCTATCTCTTCAAAAGCTTATTTTCCGCTACTGGCTTATCTTTATGAAACGCCGAAAAGACAATTGATGGAAGTCTTAAGTCTGTAACTGTTAAAATGGCGCCAAATAAAAGCTACTCCGGAAAGTAAAAGCGAGTTTATGTTAGTTCAAAAATTGTATATCAAAGGTGTCTTATGATTATGAAACGCACCTTATAATACAAAAATGCCCTTGAAAAAATGTATGCTCAAAAAGGCCTGATATTTCCTCATGAATTAAAAAAAAATACGAGGTTATTAGTTTGGAGGCAAATAAATCCATTATTTTTTCGGTAGATGGCTGTTGTGATGGATATCTCTTAAAGTATCGATGAAGCAAATGAAATATTTTGCTCGTTGTCAAAGTTGCATTTCACACTAAACAATTATTTTTCTATTTTTTGTTTGTTCCATTCAGTTATGAGTTACAGGGTGTTAACAATGGAAGTCAACAAAAGAAAATTTCGTTACATTTTACAGATTTTTTTTGATAAGGGCGAAAATGCAAGCCAGGCCGCTGCATAGTGGTCCGACCAGAATGCGTTGGCGGAAAAAATTCAAAAACTCATTTAATTAAGCTGAAAATATATATTTAGGGATTTTAAGGATCAGTGATGACGAATCTGACCTTAGTTTTAGCAAATTTTGAATTCATTGAATACCATCAATACATTTTTACTTCCGTAATTAGCTGGTGAGTTCATTTTTACATATTTCACGACCCCAGAGAGTACCACGTGGAGGTTTACGGTAAGTTTCTCCTCATGTTTTTTTGTGTTTAGATTTTTTTAATTTAAAAATTTTTTTTTTATTTTTAATTTTAAATTTTTTTTTGTTTTTAATTTTTAAATTTTTTTTTTTAGTTGTCTCTTAATGCTGATGGGGTCTGTGATGTCTTTTTCTGTCTTTTACACAAAATTGCATAAACCATATGTAACGTTTTGCCTGTGTGTGCACAAAAGCTACATTATTTTTAATTTGCGCAACTTTGCGCAACAGGTTTCAGTTTGAGATCATAGCTTAAATATGTGGCTATATCACTCATGTTGATTTCAAGTGGACCGATGTGGACCACTCGAAAAAATGATCTTTAAAAAAAAAAATTCGAAAAATTTTGAAATTTCAAAAAAAAAAAATTGGGTTTTGTACCACAAATTAAGAGAATTATTACTGTTTCCGTTAATATATTCAATTGTCTTTTTTTTCTTCAATATTTGGTTAACAATCAAATGGTAATATTTATTTGCAGACATGAAAATGAAACTCTTGTATGAAGTACGATTTGCATACAATTTCATATTTAAAGTCAAAAAACTACAATGAAAAATTTTTTAAATTAAGTAATATTTTCAGGATATCTGTCTTGAATATTTAAGAAAACATCTGCATTATCAAATTTTTATTTCAAAAATGTTGAAAAAATTGAATTTTGTCCGGCCGCCACTGTGCGCTGAATGGATTTTACGGTTCGAGGGAGATATTAACATTTTCTCCGATAGTCAAGCTGCGATTAAAGCTCTAACGACGCTATGGTTCAGAACGAAATTAGTAAACTCTTGTAAGGAGAATATCAAATTTCTTGGGTGTGCAGGTAACATTTCTCTGATCTGGGTACCAGGACATAGAAACATTGAGGAAAATGAAATTGCTGATGAGCTTGCCAGGAAGGGGACTGAATTGCCCTCGGAGACCTCCTACCCTCTCATCGGCATCCCCCTGATAGTTGTTAAAAGGGAACTGCACAAATTATTTCTCAGGAAAGCGCAGAACAGATGGAGCTCCATTTCTTCATGTGCTATTTCGAAAACCCTTTGGCCCCAATACGATCTACGGAGGACTCAGAAAGTCCTTTGGACTTCTCGCCATTCAATTTCCAAACTCATAGCTATGTCTACTGGTCATTGGACGATCGGCACACACGCGGAAAAGCTGGGTTTACAATTTAACCCCCATTGCAGAAGCTGTGGGGACCTCTCAGAGAAGTAGACTGTTGAGCACTTTCTCTGTAAATATCCGGGGTTGGCAGCTAGACAATTAAGGTCACTGGGCGCTCCTTTCTCTGACAGCCAGGGGCAGTGCGCCAACCTAAATCCCATCAGTCTTCTCCATTGTATCAACAGCTCTGGCTGGCTGTAGATATCTGCCTGTCGGAGGTCTCATAATGGTATCAAACCATTTCATCTACTTACCTTACGGTGCCGATATTCGAACAGCTAATTACGTGCAATTTTGCTTTCGTCGATTCCGTGCAGCCATTTAAGATGTAAAGAAATTTGCACGCCTACGATTTCTTCTCATATATAGGACCTTACGAAATTGTAAACGTACTACAATTTCTTTTATAAAAATATAGTCCATACTACAACAAAAAAAACCTATACAGATTAACTGTCCAAATTTCTCAAAATTTCATCCAAATTTTCAACTTTACACCCAAAATTTTTATTGAAGTTTAGTGCAAGCGCCATGTGAAAATTTCAAATGACTAAAAATCCGACAATTGACGATTGCGATGAAATAAAGTATACGCGGTGGATACCTCTGTGTTTGTTTTCCCTCTGAAATAACGAAGTTCTTTAAAAAATTAAATTGATGGGAAAATAGGAAACTGAGTATGCAGTATTACTATACCTATGAAATCCATAATTTCACGTGCATTTCAAATTTTTATGGATAACAAAAAAAAGATTGAATTTTGAAGTAGAATTTTGCTTGGCATACAAGCCGAAAGATGATATCAGTTGACCTCCTAGAAGCTGCGATTGACTCCATTGAACTATTTTTTGCATAAATGCTTCACGAACCACAAAAGTCGAAAAGTTGAAATATGAAATCGATGCTCCCGTTAGAATTAGTGCCGAAATTGTACTCAAAAATTAGGTTGATGAATGGACAACTATGAATTGTACCTTGGACCTTTGTAGTACACAATAGGCTTAACCAAGCACACAATTATCGAGTATTCCTTTTTCTCTCTCAGACAGTCAAGCAGCTATTAAGGCCTTAGACTCCAACTACATTTCATCCAAACTGGTCTTACAGTGTAGAGAGGAGCTGGACCTGCTCAGCCATTAGCTTGAAATTACTCTGATATGGGTTCCCGGTCATAGGAACATACGGGGCAATGAGATAGCGGATGAGCTGGCAAGAAAAGGTTCGACACTAGACATAGCAGAGGCGGTGGCAGTCTCCGCCCCATTGAACACATTAAAAGCATCCATTGCTTCACACTATCATGCTTTAGCCGAAAGAAGATGGAAGCAAATACCTACATGTATTACAACAAAAAACACATGGCCGTAATATAAAATCCAAAGGATGAATGACCTGCTAGGATGTTCTCGGCCAAACATTTCACGCATCACAGCAACCCTTACAGGTCATTGGAAAGTAGGGGATCATGCAGCTAGACTCAATCTACCCTTCAATCCTATCTGTAGAAACTGTCAAGCGGAAGGGGTCTTTTCCACTATTTATGTGAATGTCCGGGACTAGCCAGGGCACGACTCCGATCTTTCGGTAAGCCTTTCCTACAGCAAATTAAGGAGATCTTAGACATCGAGATAAAGGATTTGCTGCTATACTTGGACCTCACTAAATGGATCTGGCGTCATCACACGAGACAGTGGTAGTAACACGGTGCTGGTCACTAATTAGGATTATTTCAGTGGAAATGTTCAACCACCTCAACAACAACAACAACAACATTCCTTTTTCTAATCGTAATGTCAACTTCAAACCGCCATACAGTATGACCAGATGCAATGTACGCATCCTGCGATATGGCTCATTAAAGACATCAGAAAATGGTTAGAACTTTTTACTTTACCTAAATTGGCACACCCACCTTCGCATGCATATAACTGAAATTCATTCGCCCTCTGCAAAACACTAACTTAGCGATGAGGTCTTCCAATTCATATCGACATTTATTCGAAATAAAGAATTGTCTTAAAGCGTTTTTGTTTTGGAAACGTTGCATTCACTTTAAGCTGATTTCCATAAAATGATTTTATTATTTCAGACGCTTGCATTTTCTCGTCTGATATTCGTTCCTCTGAGATTTAGTCACAGCCAAGTAAATTTATTGCAAATTTGTATTCATGCCTTTTGCTGTCTTCTCAACAACTTTATCTCCTCTCTGCAGTTGCATTTTTTTATTGCTCCGAAACAGCTTTGCAAGCAAAGCAGATTGATTTATTTATCCCGCTTGTTGGTGCAATTGTTTTTGGCAAAATGTTTTTGTGACAGAATCGAGGGTGGCAAAGGAATGTAAGGCAACAAAAGACAGGAAAAACAAATATTTACGAATATGTGTGCAAAATTTGAACTGAAAGGCTATATATTTTAGAAAAATGCAGTACAGAGTAACTGAAAAATTTTGAGGTTTTTCAATTCAATTTGGAAGATATTTTTGTACGTATGCTCGGAAAGTTACTTTTTTTATTAATAATTCTTTTATTTTTTTAGGTATTATTTTTATAGATTTTTTTTTCAAGATCTATGTTTTCATTCTTTATTTATTATAATATAGTCGTGTTTTTTTAGGTACTTTTTAAGAATTCTTTTTTTTATTTATTATTTCCTATTTTCTATTTATTACTTTATTTTTTTACGTGTTTTTCTAGAATTCATTTTTTTAATTTTCCTACTTTTAATTTTTAAATTTTTTTATTAAATTAGTTTTTGCGTTCAAGAATTAATTTTTTTATTTTCTAATTGTTTTAGTTTTTTGGTTTTCTAAAATTTTTTTAATTAAATTTGGAAGACATTCTGATTGACTTTTTGTTCTTAAGTTCCTACTTATTTTTTTATGCATTATTTTTATAGATGCCTTTTCAAGAATTAATTTTTTTGCTTTTAAATTTTTTTTACAACATTAGTTTTTTCTTTCTGTGCTTTTGAAGAACTAATTTTTTGTAATATTTTTAGTTATTTACTACTGAATGTGTTAGGTGCTTTTCTAAAATTATTTTTTTTTAATTTTTAAATTTATTTTTATTAAATTTGTTTTTTCTTTCAATAATTCTTTTTTTTATCTTCCATTTTTTTATTTTCTAAAATTAAATATTTTCCGATTAAATTTGGAAGACATTTTGATTGACTGTTTTTTCTTAAATACCTACTTTGTTTTAGGTATTAGTTTTACGGATGCCTTTTCAAGAATTAATTTTTTTATTCTTAAATTTTTTATTTGTTACTTAGTTTTTTTAGGTGTTTTTTTGTAAAATTAAACTTTTTATGTTTCTATTTTTAATGTTAAAACTGTTTTTCACCTGTTTTTTTCTTTAGGTATTATTTTTACGGATGCCTTTTCAAGAATTAATTTTTTTTTTAAATATTTATTTGATACTGAATTTTGTTTTCCATTTTTATATTTAAAATTTTTAGTACTTATTTTTAGAGCCACGTTTTCCAAAAATGTTTTTTTTTTAATTTTTAATTTATATCATTAGATTTTCCTTTATGTACTTTTCAAAAATAATTTTTTCTATTTATTATTTCATTTTTTATTTATAACATTTGTTTTTTCTTTCCGTGCTTTTTTATATTTTAATTTTCATTTTAACACATTTATTTTTCCTTTCGGTGGTTTTTTAAGTTTTTTATGTTTTTATTTTTCTATTTTTAACCTTTGATTTATTTCATTAGTTTCTTACTTAGGTATCTTTCTAAAATAGTAATTTATTTAATTTTAAATTTATTACTTTTTTTTTTATTATTTTACATTGCGACTAGTTACAAAGAAAAATTTTATTAACTAACGACCAATTTGTTAGGTGTGGTTAGTACATTAAGTCTTTGGGCTTTCTGCGTTTCAGTCTTCTTCTCCAATTAACTGGATCAGCGAGAATAGTGGCCTCCGTATTGACGTGGTTTTTTAACCTTTCATCATGGGCTTTTGCTATCTTTTTTATCGTGTCTGCCACCGAGTCAATATTTAGGTCGCGTTCAAGATCGGAGCTACGGATATACCACGGAGCACCGACTGCACATTTAATAATTTTGTTTTGGAGCCTTTGTATAGATTGAATGTTACTTTGGCTGGAGCAGCCCCATAACTGTGCGCCGTAGGACCATACAGGCTTCAGAATTTGTTTGTATACAATCATTTTATTATTGGTGGATAGTGCTGATTCCTTTCCCATAAGCTAATACATATTTCTGTATTTTAATTCCATTTCTTCTTTCTTTTTCTTTACATGGGCTTTCCATCTTAGCTTGGCGTCTAGAGTCATGCCCAGATACTTTGCAGTATTTGAGTATGGAACCTGTCTACCATTTAAATATATTGGAACATATTTGATTTTGTTTTGGGTGAAATTTATATGCACAGACTTGCTTTCATTTAATTTAATATGCCATTTATTGGTCCAGTCATATATTTCATTTATGGCTAATTGTAATTGTGATGTCGATGTGTTTTCCGTGTTTCCTATCGAAAGAATAGCTGTATCGTCGGCAAAAGTAGCTGTTACGCAGTTTGAATTGCATGGCAGACCGCATGTAAAGAGCAAATATAATAAAGGGCCAAGTACGCTTCCCTGGGGAACCCCTGCTTTGATTGGTTTGAGACGTGAATATGAATCTTCTTGTTTTACTCTGAAGTAACGGTCGGATAAATACGAATGTAGGATGGTGGAGTACTGCTTGGGTAGCAACGCATTTATTTTCTTCTGTAGCCCATAGTGGCATTTATTACTGTAGTTTATTTTTAAACTACTTTTCAAGAATTCAATTTTCTACTTTTTTTAATTATTATTTATTTCATTATTTTTTTCTTTAAGTACTTTCCAGGAGTTTATTTTTTTCCTTTTTTAAAGGATTTTTATTCAAGCCAATTATTTTGCTTTGCAAGTATAATTTTTTTCCATTTTAATTTTTCAAAATTTCTATTCATTTTTCTTTAACTACTTTATAAGAAGTAGTTTTTTTATTTTCTATTTTTGTAATGTTTTTTTATTACACTAGTGTTTTCTTTAGGTACTTTTCAAGCACTTTTTTTTCTTTTTAAAGAATTTTTACTCAAGCAAATTTTTGCTTTGCCTGTAACATTTTTTGTTTTCTATTTTTATTTTTTTAGTTTTCTATTTATCACTTTATATGTTTCTTTAAGTACTTTTCAGAAGCTAATTTTTTTTATTTTTAATAATATTTTTTTTCCTTAGGTTCTTTTCAACAATTTTGTTTTCGTTTTAAGGAATTTTTATTCACGTAAATTTTTTGCTTTGCATGTATCACTTTTTTACTACTTTTTTGCAGTTCTAATCTACAGAAATGCCTTCGGAAAAAACTCTTGATTCAATATTTTTTTATTTTCGTTGTTTTTGTTTATTTTCTTTCCCACATTCCAGCGCCATCTTGTCTCTGTGCAAGTCGTATAAATTTGGCTTTACGTTTAAAATAAACTGCACAAAATGATAAATCCTCGAATGTGAGATGCATGTGTGGCAAGCAATAAGGCATTTTTGTGTTGAGAATGCACTGAAAAAAAATTGCGTCTTAAAAAAATCAAGCCAACGAAAAATACTTAAAAATTATAAAAAGTGACACCTCGCATAAACTACATATGATAAATTACTCATCTAATAATAAACATTTTCTCAACCACTATTGGGTATTATCTAGGTGGGGGCTCAAACGCTCGATAAATGCTTCCTCAAAGAGCTAAAGATCTCAATTATATGAAAATTAGAGATCTGATGCTTTTTGTTTTTTATTTATTATGGAATGGTTCTAGTTGGTGGTAATTTGCTGACATCATAAGGGACCTGGAGCTTAAATGTGTCTCTATAGGGAATTATCAACAAGAGTTCTTTGTATATTAAAGCCTATAGAGAAGAGGTTTGTGAACTCATGAAGCCGCTTTTAGTGATTTGAGCTTCTTGAAGATTACAGTTGATTTCCTTTTAACTCAGTTTGCTGGATATTAAAAAAAGTATATAAAATTTTTGTTTACAAATTTGCTTATTTCTATTAATATATTAACATTAAATAACAATTTACTAATAAATTTTTAATAATAAAAAATTGTGCAAAAATACAATAAAATTCATACAAAGAAAAAAAAAACCAAAATTCTAAAGGAAAATGCAGTGAGAAAATTTATATGTTGTGTTAAAAAATTTTGTTTAGGTACTGTTTCGCAACCAACATTACAATTATTTGGTTTTAAATACATAGGTATGAAATAAATAAAAAATAATTTAGTTTTAAAATAATCCAATTTCTCCAGCTTCCAAAAAACTATAGTTTATTGACAAGTTTTGACAATTTATTTGTTGTTTGTTTAATTTTAATGCCTTTTTCATGAAATTATAGTTCATTCTACTTGAGCGGGACTTTCTCGTGACGGGTTTCAAGCCCAGCGCGCAACGAGCTCTCCTGTGTTGCTTCGCCTTCTCACTTTGGTGAGCTATGGCTCGCTTTCGAACGTGCGTTTGGAAGCTACTCAGGGGATACTTGTGCTTAGCCCGGAAGTTGTGAGCAGTTTGGACCACATGCAGAAAAATCGGCCTGACCACTCCCAACGTTCACTGACTTTCCCCACTTGCGTCGACTTCTATATATAGAGCCATCCTCTACGAAGTACCTCCTGTTATCAAACAAACAGTCGGCGCACTCGCGTATCGGCACCCACGTCACAGTTGACAGTTATGATTTTGAGGTTGGAAGAGACTTCGTTTATTTAGGAACTAGGAACTTGCATTAACACCGATAAAAGGTTAGTCTTGAAATCCAAAGAAGAATCTTTCTTGCCAACAAGTGCTACTTTGGACTAAGAGGCAACTGAGTAGTAAAGTCCCCTTTCGACGAACAAAATTAACACTCTACATGCTCGTCCTAACGTATGGCGTAGAAGCGTGGACGATGACAACATCCGACGAGGCGTCCTTTGGAGTGTTCGAGAGAAAGATTCTGCGCAAGATTTTTGGACCTTTGCTGTATGAGCTTTACGACGACATAGACATAGCGCAGCGAATAAAGATCCAGCGGCTACGTTGGCTGGGTCATGTCGTCCGACCGGATACAAACGCTCTGGCTCTGAAGGCATTCGATGCGGTACCAGCTGGTGCTTGCAGAGGAAGAGCAAGACCTCCTCTGCATTGGAAAGATCAGGGGAAGAAGGAATTGGCTTCACTTGGTGTGCCAATTGGCGTCGGTTAGCACGAGAAAGACACGAATGGCGCTCTCTGTTAAACTCGGTCAAAATCGCGTATGCGGTTATCGCGCCAGTCAAGAAGAAGGAGAAGAAGTTCATTAAACTATAGAAACCGCATAAATGTAAGTTTAACATTTTTTGCAAATAAAAAAATCTACAAATTTTTATAAAAATTTAAAAAATTTACAACTTTTCATAAAAATTTGAATATTTTAAAGGAATTTTTTAGATGCATTTTCTCCATATAATGTATTTTATGCTTGTTTATATGGATGTATATAAGTGTTTTTTATATGAAAAAAAAAAAATCTCAAAACACCGTTAGCAAATAAAATTGTCGAACAACAATGCGATTTTTGAACCCCTTCAAATTTGCATATTATTGATGCCGAAATTAAATGCATACCCAGAATTTTTCTGAAAAATTAAAATTTTGCAGAATATTTATTGATTTTTTTATACAATTCAATCAACTTAAAATTGCTGCATACTTTTGGGCGAGAAAAAAATCGTATACTGCTCTCTAAAACATATTCGTTGTACAAATACTTTTCGCTCAGCGTATTTAACTGCATTTAGCTCGCTTTCTCTGCCTCCTCTGACTTATTTATTTTTACTTTTTCCAAGCTCTGGGTTGGTAATCATTTGCCAGCTTTCACAGACAATTGTCGCAACTCGTGTCGACAAGACAAGTGAGACAAGACAGGACGTGAAACATGTGTTGCTCGGGGGATTTCAGCAGTCACTACAAAACATGGAAATCTTTCCTTGCTTTTAGCACTTTTTTAAATTGTTTTTCAGCAATTCATTTTTTAACCAGCAGGATTTACTACACATTTGTATGTGCGAACGATTGCAGCCGTTTCTAATATTTATTGCACTCACTTTTCAAGCGATTTGCAGTTTTCTGCTTGGGATTTCGCTAACAATTTGCAATTTATTTTTCGCCACTTGCTTTTTGTCGAACGAGTGTTTGTTGCTGGCGCCAACGCTAACTATAAATTTCAATTAAAATGCCATAAAAAGTGTGCACATATCAGTTTCACAAAATTTTATGTAGTAAATAATTATCGTTTGTGAGCGGATCTGAAATTAACTTTTCCGCCAGCCTACAGTTAATGCAGTGATTGTTTTTTAATTAGAATTACAGTTATTTTAATTAATGCCATTTTTCAACGGCAACCGCAGTTATCAACTTTTTCGCGCCTCATTTTTTTATCTCGAATTTATATGTTGGCAATACACCTTTTTATTAACTTTGTGTGCCTTTAATTTTTTTAAATTTTTTTTTGTATTTTTCTGTTTTTATTCTCATTTTCTGCTTTAGTTTTATTACTCTTACATCACATAAATAGAGCACAATGAACTTGTTAAATAATTATCGCTTTTTTCGCCTGTTATCATAATTATGCGCAGATTTCATGCACACACAAACAAGTACATACATACATTTACATTGCAAACAGGGTCCATTAAGTTCAAATAACTTTTTTGGCAGTATTTTGTTTTTAGAGCAGTCGCAGTTTGATAGTTCTCAGTCATAGCTCACAGATCTCTCTTGACAGATGTTAAGAAGAAGAGTACAATTACTTCAATAATCCGATTTCGATAGGGAAAATATAAAAATTTAAAAGAAGAATATAAAAATAATTAAAGTTGACTACGAAAATAGTAGAGCTGTAGAAATATGGGTATACTCAATCCGATACAATGATACAATAAAAGCCCTGAACTAAAAAGTTAATCAAAAAATTTAAGTCGACTGGTTCGGCATAAGACTTATAACCACTAGTCCCAGTTCGTGTATTTTTTGGCAGTGCAGAAATTTAAATGGCAGAAATCTTTTTTTAATATGGATGAAATTATCTCTGTTTGACACATAATTTTATGGCATTAATCCTTCACTGCCTCACCTTGTGAAATCATGCAAGATTTATTATACATGGTTGAAAACTGGTCAAAAGGAAATGGGTTAAGCGTCAATCCTAACAAAACTGAACTTATCTTAACCAGGAAACATATAATTCCAAAAATAACTTCTCCGACTCTATATGGAACGGCACTGTCATTTAGTGATGAGGTCCGCTACTTAGGTCTATTACTAGACAGGAAACTAAGATGGAAGTCAAATGTAGAAGATAAAGTAAAAACAGCAAGAATAACACAGAGTAGACTGTTGCAAACAGCTAATAGGACTAACTTGGGGTCTTTCCCCATCTATCGTACATTGGCTTTACACAGCAATTGTAAGACCAATCCTAACATATGGTATACTACATAGTATAGTGGCCGGATGTAGATAAGGTATATATTAAAAAAACCATGGTACATGTACAAAGAATCGCCAGTCTTTGCATCTGCGGGCCCCGGGACTACACCCACAGAGGCACTAAACATTATGCTTAACCTATTACCAATAGAGCAATTCGGCAAGCAAACAGCTCTCAAATTAAGAGAAATCGGTCTACTCAGAACAAATCAGAGAGAACACTTTTCAGTTTTAGAAAACTTCCCCTGCATCCCTGGTACAACGGATTGATGTAAGACCAAGGATATCGTCTTAGATAAATCCTTCGTCACAGCATTTCCTTCCAAAGAGGAATGGGATAATGGGATTATTGTTAGGGAAAATGATATAAACATCTATACAGATGGCTAAAAACTAGGCAACAGAGTATGTGGAGGAGTGTACTCCGGTAAACTCGGAGTAAGCCAATCATTTCGCCTATTTGATCATTGCAGTGTATTTCAGGTGGAAGTCACTACCATAAAAAAGTGACTTACGGTAATAAAAAGCGGGAGTACTATCGACAAATGAAGCCTTCATAAACTCGGACAGTCAAGCAGCTATAAATGCGCTAGAATCTAAGACGCACTGGTCAAAAAGAGACATAGAATGTTTTAAACTTCTAAGATACGACAACTATACCTTATTTGGGTGCCAGGCCACAGAAATATAGCAGGAAACTGCAAGGCAGATGAATTTGCTTGAATCGGCACAACTCTCGATTTACAAGTGGACAAGTTGCTGATACCTATGCCTATAGCCACTTGTCAACTACTAATAGATAGGGAAAGCATCAACAAGGTAAATACAATTTGGCAAAACCTCACAACATGAGCACCAATCAGACAGACATGGTCGAAATGGAACATCTTGTTAAGATTTTCTCTGTTAAATATAAGAAAAATTATAGGGGCATTAACTGGTTATTTTTTAGAAAACCACGCCAGAAAGTTAGGACTACCATACTACGATTTCTGTAGAAGCTGTCTCAATACAGAAGAAGTGGAAAAAATCAGACGCCTTCTATGTGAGTGTGAAGGTTTAGCCAGAAGGAGGCTTCGCACTCTTGGTGCTGCATTTTCAAATGATGGAGCAGATATAGAGCATCAGAAAGTTAAGAAGATTTGCTCGTTTATTAAAGCTATCGGGTGGCTTAAAAAGGAACCCACAGTGTAAGGATAACTTCCAGTAGAATCACAATGGACCTCTGAAGGGTCTAAGAGTGTCTTCTTGCTTCCAAATACAGTGAAACTTCTCCTAACGGCCAAATCTATTAGATCGCCATCTCCCTTGGGCGCAGGTTTTTTCATACACCAAGTTTTGAGAATGAATTTCGGAACAAATTACTCTCTTTCGCCTTATGTGAAATGGAGTTTTTTGGGTGTTTCTTTGAAAGTGTGTAAAATGGAAACGAAAAACGATTATTTATTTTTGTTTTCAGTATTTTATTTCTTGATATATTGTTAAAAAATAAAAATTTTGTTAAAAAATAGAAAAATGTTTGTTTTTGATCTTCTGTAAGAAGAGAAAAATTTTGTTTTGCCCTTACGAGGTTCGTTTAAAAAGTTATCAGCCTTCAAAAAATGGTCTTCCAAATAGGTGTGTCACTGGCGACATGGATTCCGGCACTCAAGGGTGCCTAAAATAAAATAAAAACAAAAAGGTTGTTGTTCGGTATGAATGCCGTTGCGGGTGAACTACGTTCATTTGGAAAAAACATTTTAGTTTTTTTTTCGGACCTTTAAAGTCAAAAAAAGGGTGAAAAACGGGGTTTCTTCTTTGAACCTCCGCCATTTTGTAAATTTTTTGTTTTTAAAGAACACTTTCTTGGCCGGACGCAGACAGTAATTTTTCATAAAATTGACACGAAAACTTTTATTGAACTCCTTATAGGCGGACAAAATATAAAAAATGGAAATGCATCTTGCATCAAGCTTAGACATTGCCTCGACTAAAAAAATGTGAAATGCCTATGAGGCAATACATTTTCTAAAAGAAGCCTGGCCAAAGGTTCAAACGGAAACTATAAACAACTGTTTCTCAAAAGCAAGATTTGATAAACAAAGAAATGTGCCACTGAATTCGAGCTCGACGATGACTTGCCATGACCTGCTTAAATTATAAAAAAAAAACCATTGAGGAATGTAATTTAAATTCTGATGAATTTATAAAAATAGATCAAAATATGTTGACCGAAAACCTAGATTTTGGGTTAGGTTTTGTGGTAGTGAATTGACGATACCATCGGTCAGTCCATAAGTTCGTGGGTATTTTACCCAAAAAGTTATTCGCGGAATATAATGGAACTATTTACTGGTGATGAAAAATTGGTCCTTTTAGAATAATCCTGTTTGTAAACGCCAATGGTTAAATAAAGACGAAACACCAGAACCGACCCCTAGAGATGGTCTTCACCCCAATAAGATTCTCCTGTCTATTTGATGGGATATGACCGGTATTGTGTATTACGAACTTCTGTAACCTGACCAGACGATAACTCCTGATTATTATGCTATTATCAGCTATCAAACCTGAATGAGGCACTTAAAAAGAATCGACCGTCTTTAGTGAATAAACGCAAAGTTTTGTTTCATATGAGTAACAAGAACTGCTCCTCTAAGGAAGCTATAAAAAGGGATATCGAAGCGTATTTTGGCTCCAAGGACAAACAATTTTTTGAGCAGGGAATTAAAAATTTGCCTAAACGTTGGGAAGACATTGTAAATAATGAGGGAAAATATATTATTGATTAATAAATACTTTAAACATCTTTTTTGTTAATTTTAAAATCACCTTTAAAAAACGCACGCACTTATGGACAGACCTGATAGTACTGACACTGAGAGTATTACCGAACTCTTATGAAATTTTTTCAAACGAAACGTCTTGTATTGCAATTCCAAACTTAAAGCTATTTTGCAGCGATGACTTTACGTGTTTCGAATTGTCAAAAAAATGGAAAGCCAAAACTATTTTTATTTAGTTGATTTACTGAAATGTAATATTTAAGTAGTAATTTTGAGTGAGTCCAATGGCACGAACGAAGTGGTCAGTGATTTCATCGCCCAATAAGTGGCTTCAATCGGTAACTTCTCCTAGATGCAATGGTGTCTCAACAATAGATTATGGAACTATCAATGCAAATTGTATAATATTTTTCAAAGTAAATTTGAACAATTTAGAAACGTTGCTCTGGCGTAAGTCTATGGAAATGTACCATAATTCCAATTATTGTCAATTTAAATTTTTCAACCCCTAAAAAATCACTTTTTATTTAGTGAAAAAGCTGTGATTTTATTTGTTCTTTTTTCTTTGAGTTGAAAATTTCATCTCGCTCAAAAGATGGAATCAAATCGTGAAAATTTTCGTACGATGGTTTATTAGGATTTTCAATATGGATTATCCATACAGGAGTGCACTGATGAACTTACTGCTATTTTAAGCAATGAAGCATCTCATTTAACTACTGTGAAGCGCTGGCGAGAAACAATCGATGTTGTGCGCCAATTGATAACGCAATATCGTCTATGACACCACATCACGAGATAGAGGCATCTATGGGTATTAGTGGAGCCAGCATATTTTCAATATTACAAGAATATTTGGTCGGCAATAAGATTTGTTCTTGTAGGATACCTTAAAAAAGTACACTTGAAGGAATGTCGAAGACATTCAGTCTCGGCAGTTTAAAGCACGTCTATGACATCATAAAAGGTGACGATTCTTGAATCTATGTATATGAGCCGGCAATCGACGATATGGATGCTGCAAGTTGAGCTTAATCCAACAAAAGTTGTTCACGGAGGAAGTACCTCAAAGTGAATGGTCGGTTGCTTTTTTTGGAAAAGCTGGTCATGTTGCAACTGCGACACTAGAGAAACTTAAAACAGTGAATTTTGAGTAGTACACAGCCATTTACTTGCCAGAAAATTTCGGAAAACTAAATAAAACCAACCGTCGAAGATGAATCAGCCTTCACCACTTCATCAAACCAATGCGAACTATCCGCTATCAGCTCACACAGTAATGAGTCATCTGCCTTACAGTCATTGATGACTTGGGACCTCATGATTTCTTTTTGTTCCCGAATATTAAAACTAAAATGCGAGGTCAACGTTTTTGAACGCCTGGAGAAGCTGTTGAAATCTTTAGGAGCTGCGTTTTGGAGGTATTCACTTCTGAGTGGTAAATGTGCCTCGAAAAATGGTTCAAGCGAATGCAGAGTGTATTGACTTCAAAGTAAAATATTTTGAAAAACATGCGAGTCCTTTGCATTATTATTTTACTGTGTTTCCATTATTGGGTGCAAAATAAATTCAAGGAAAAAAATAAAGGCTTTATATTGAGAAGTTAAAACAATCTTTTTTTTTTGATGATACGAATATTGGTTATATGAGACTTCAATGTAATGTTATAAAATTCCATACAGCTAATGGAACAATAAACTTAGCGCAAGCGAAATTCTCGGACACAATCTTTCTGTAGCAATTTTTTTTTTTTTTTATTATTTCTTCCATAAAATATTACACCTGTCGTTAGACAATAAGTAATTTTATTTACAAAAAGATGGAATGAGAGTGATATTGAAGGGCCAATGCCCCCAAGCTCATTTAGAAGAAATCTATACATATTATTTAAAAAACAAGAAGAAATCTATATATATTATTTAAAAAACAAGTGGATAACAATGACATATACGATTAGTTGACAATTGATTACATGGATTTTGCAAGATCTGTTGGTGTTTGACGGTTAAGCCGACTTTGGGTAGATTTTTCTTTATTTGGTAGTCTTCTCATCATAGGATTTGTGTGCGTTAATAATCTATTTATGTGTCTTCTGCTAGCGCTTTGTATTGTTTCATCAATAGTATCGATGTCAAGGTCGCGATGAATATCTGCGTTAGGTATGTACCAAGGTGCCTTAGTTAAGGTCCTAAGTATTTTAGACTGGACTCGTTGAAGTATACTTAGATTACTTTTTGCAGCAGTGCCCCAAATCTCAATTCCATATTTCCAGATTGGAGCAATTATCGTTCGATAAATAAGTACTTTATTTTGCAATGATAGATTGGACTGAGGTCCAAGTAGCCAGTACAATTTCTTAAAACGATTTTTAACTTCAGCGCTAAGATCGTCCAGCTCAACACCATTCTAGAATTTTTCCATTTTCTTTGGCCATCTAAAAACGGGTTTCGGTGAAGCTTTCAAAAATAACATGCGGCGTAAAACTGTTACGTTAGAGCCCCTAGTATGCTAAAATGTTTCGAAATTTTAGCTGAAAAATCGAAAGTATATTTTACCACTCATAAATTGGCGCCTCTTTACTAGATAAGTATGCCAATCAGCAGGGAATGACTTTCCATTCAATACATATTTTTAAATTTCGATGTAATAAAGCAACTCATGCGCGCAACACCCTGTACTAGGTATAATATAATAATGTAATCTGCCTCTATTGAAAAATCCATGAAAGCAATGCAAAAAATATCCTTTAGCAGCAGTTAAAAATTGATATCGAAAAAATAAATCCGTTTCACCACTTTTATGCACGACTGTGTATTTAATTTCATTGGCGTCCATTATGGTGGCAAATTAAAAATTATTAAAAATATTTTACAGCTCAAAAGTGCATTCGCTGGGCATTCACATGAAAGCATCATTTGCACAAAGTAAATAAGTAGCTGCGTTGCAATAAAAATAATTACTTACAATTCTGTGAGATTAATGTCGATGCGTGCATGTGCGAGTACATTAATCATAAAAATTCATGGTGTATAGTGATTTAATGGAAATAAATGCCCAATCGTATGTTCATAAGCATATTGCAAGTACTCGGCAGAAAAGCACAGAAAAAGTCAGTTAAATTAGCGTTTCTCAATAAGCGAGCCACTTGCTAGTAATCATTTGCACCGTACTTTGGTCTGTGCAGGTCCAGATACCCCGGGGTGCCATCTTCAGAAAATATGTAGGTGGTTATGAGTGCCCGCCGTCCTTAAAGTTAGCCTACCCTGTGATTAGAAAGTACGGGGAATGTTTAATTTCAACGATCCGCGCACGTGGGAACTGGCCCCTATTTTTTTCTTATGTTGATAGGATTCTAAGACACACAACTGTCACTTTAAGCGCCATCGGATCATTAGTGTCTGCCTGGCCGGCCGGAAATGTGGGCAAATAACTCTTGGATCTTGGATGACGATAACGCGCCATCGCTCCGAGCCTAAATTGTGCTGGATTATTTGACCAAACACCAAGTAAATACCATCGTGCAAGTACGGTATTCACCTGTTATGTCCCCGTGCGACTTCTTTTTGTTTCCCAAGTTGAAGTTACCACTTCGTGGAAGGAGATTTCAGTCGATAGAGGAGATCAAAGAGAATGCGCCGAAGGAGCTGAAGGCCATCCCTTCGTCGGCCTACCAGGCGTGCATGGAGGACTAGGTTAAGCGTTGGCACATGTGTGTTGCTTCAGACGGGTCATATTTTGAAGGAGATAAAATACATTTGTCTGAAATTTAACTCTATTTTGTTTTATTTAAACATCCCGGTGCTTTCAGACCATAGGGTATTTTATGGCGTTATGCCTGATATTATTGAAAATAGCGATTAAATCTTCAACCTAATTTCTAAAGTCCTCTTAGAGTCACATCAAGTGAAACTTTTGCTCCTCGAAGGATTCAGCCATGATTCTTTGCAGCGAAAGATAAGGAAATATTTACATATGTGCCGCGAAATATTAAGGTACTTGCACGAATTAAAAATATCTAGATTTCTTCTATGCAGCAAGGACTTCCGTACGCTGATCTTGGTTCTTGAAAGAATTGCCTTTTATCACACAAATATCCGAACCAGGACAGACTGGAGCAGCAACTACTTGCCCATACTTATCACGTAGCCCATTCCTGATCTATTCCCATCTATGGCAGGTGAACTTACATGCCGAGATACAACTAGGCAGATTATTTCTGGAATATAAGAGATATTTAAGAAATTTACTTTTGGGTTCGTAGCGAATTGGACGAAAACGCAGCAAATCGGGTATCAATGCAACCTTAGGGTTTCCCATATTCGACGGACCCATCTGGCAACCCTGTACCTTTTGACAGAGTCGTCAGATCGCTTAATGACATACCGCGTTGGAAGCGTTAGTCCAAGCAAATTTTCACAATGGAGCAGTACAAGCCACACTCCCATATTGTTGAAATTTACATTCAACAAAAGAAGTCAATTGTGAAAACTCAGCGTGCGTATAAAAAATTAAATAATGTGAAAAGTGCGCCTTCTAAGAACACCATTATGCGTTTGTACGAAAGGTTTTCGACTGATGATGCTCTTTCTAATTCAAAGAGGCCAAATCAAAACCGACCAAGGCGATCGGATGAGTATATTGCTCTTGTACAGGCCAGTGTTGAGACGTCGCCAACGACATCCCAAAATCGCCGTTCTCAGCAGTTGGGCATTACTCGGACCACTTTACAACGAGTCATCGAAATCCGTCGGATCCGTCGAATATGGGCAACCCAGTAGATACGAATGCTAGCACGAAATTAATCATTTCGCTGCTTCCTTCTTGATTGATGCACAAAACGCCCGAAGAATTTTGGCCAGCTCAAGTAAGAAACCGACTGGTTTTTTCAGCCGATGGATAATTATCCAATTATAATTGGCGTGATTTGATTGACCGAAACTGACTACTTTTGTAGTATTTCAAGGCAATCCTTCTATGTATCGGCTGTTGTAGCCAAATGCTTTGGTGCGTGACTATCAGTGGCCAGGTTCGAATCTTCGGGCATGAAACACCAAATGTTAAGTTATTGAAAGCCTTTTTCTAAGAGCGATCGCCCTTCCACTCCGAGTGTATTACTGCCATGAAAAAGCTTCTTATGGAAAACCATTTGTCGTACGAAGGCGGACGACAGCCCAAGGGAAGCCTGGAAGGTAACTGTGGATCGCGAGACGGCTCAACTTGGGTTAAGCTGGAAGCAGGTGAAACGCAGGTTGGATGAAATGGTGCGTAGGTGTTGTTGGTGCCCCTTTCTCTGCTAGGGATTCAAGGAAATAATGATGATGATGATGAAGTTTTTCTCGAATAAACCAAAAACGGTTCATTTTTGTCGCACGGAAATATACAAAAGGTGGCGCAAAATTAATAATCTAATTTTGTTTTTGAATCACTTTTTTACTAAATAAAAAACAAAAATTACTTTAAGTTACGTAAATCTTTATTTTGTGCTCCATTGGTTGTCTGTTTCATATACAAGGTGGCGCAAAATGATTCATCTTATTCTGTTTTTGAATAACTTTTTTACTAAATAAAAAACCAAAATTACTTGAAGTGATGAACACCAAAATGTTTATGCGCTCTATTGCTTGTCTATTTGATGTTCAAAGTGGCGCAAAATTAATCATCCAATTTGGTTTTTGAATAACTTTTTTACTAAGTAAAAAAAAAATGATTTCGAGTGATAGAAATCTTTGTCTTTTAATCTTTATGCACTCCATTGCATGTCTTTATGCATACTGCAGCTGCCTAGTTCACAAGCGTCAAATACGATTGACGATGGGATGATTAATTTTGCGCCACCTGGCATAATCGTTTATCGATCTTACCAACTCACGATAACACTTAGAATAGCAAAATCCATTTCTTTCCCCTTACACAAACCAAATTCCCATGTCTTTTCTCGTCTTCCCTCTAATAACTTAATTGCATATGAGTCAATCTAATAAAGCAGATATCGCATAATACTAAATATATATGTATGTACATGCTTGCAGCCGCAAGGGATGTGTGCAATTGATGTGTGGCAAGCAGTTAATTACCGACGTGTTTGTGGCGTATTAATAGTTGGTTGCCATTTTTCGTATGTGACAATTGACTGCACCGTAAATTGATGCAACCGAAGAACAACAAAGCCAATGAGACTATAAATAAAAGAATTTGCACAACAAATTCATACAGACACACATACATACATACATATGCCCATATGTTAAGGCATATTTTTGCGATTATTACTACAGAATTCCATGGGCTCACATTCTTTCCGGTTGCGCGCACACTTCACTAGCATAGTTGCGGTTGACCGACACTCCGATTGACGGTGTTTTTGACGAAGCACAACGGAGTATGTCATTTAATCGCATGTTTTGTCAGCGTTAACTACAACTAATTTCATTTGGCCATCAATTGCAAAATGCCGCGAACCACATTTAGTGCCTATTATTTTATGTACAGTGGGTAAATACATTAGGGTGCACATCTAAAAAAAATTTTGAGTTTGGAATTCTTTGAAACAATGCTCTCTAATATTTTCTTCTCGTTCTTTTTATGAGAAATATTTTTTCTATTTTTAAAGATTTTTGGAAATTATTATTTTTTGTTGTATAATATTGAGTGAAATTATTAACATCCATACTATTAAACCATAGTGTAAAATTAGTAAGAAGCTTTCAGTTAACAAAATTTAAGTTCAAATCAACAACTAAGTATTGAGGCTTTTTTCTCTTTATGATGACGGACCACTTTCTACAGCGAAGCACATGGAAAAGGTAGGCATCTCCGACAGTGTACTCTGCCCAGCTTGCGAAGAGGAGGATGAGCCGGCGGACCACCTTCTATGCGTTTGCCCCGCCTTCGCTCGAATCAGGTTTGAGAACTTTGACACTGATGTGTTAAGAACCGACCATCTTGGCTCCTTTGTACTGCGAGATCTACTCAGATTTCTTCGGAGGTCGGGTGGATTTAAAGAAAATTAAAAGGAAACCCGACAATGGACTTAATTGTGTCTTAGTGCTGTACTTGCTAGTTGTCCCGACAAACAAAAAAAAAAACAAAACACGGAAGCTTTTGCATTGAGGCACTCGCCTCATTTGAAGTGGTGTTTTTTGGCTGTTTCTTTAAAATCATGTAAAACTGAAACGAAAAAAGTTTTTTTATTTTTCTTTTGAGTTTTTTATTTTTTGAGCTAATAGTAAAAAATAAAAATTTTTTTTGTCCTTATGAGGTGCATTCAGAAAGTTGTCACCCTTCAAAAATTGGTCTTCACATGGACAATAGACACAGGTATAGTCGACACCGATTTTGATGAAATAAAATTTAACCGACGTTGAATTGATGTCGTTATCGTGTTAACTACAATCATTGGGAAACAAGAATTTTTAGTATTTTTTTCGGACCTTTAAAGTAAAGAAAAAGGCCAACAACCGGCTTTTCATCTTTAAATGTCCACCATTTTGTCAACTTTTTTTTTTTTTAAGATCGTAGTTCACACGATAACGACATTCATACGGAACAAGAACCTTTTTGTCTTTTTGGTTGCAGACATCTGTTAGTCCCGGAATCCGTATCACCAGCAAAAGAACTTGTTTTGGAAGACCTTTTTTTGAAGGCTGACAACTTTTTGGACGAATCTCGTATGACCAAAAAAAGTTTATATTTTTTAACAATGAATCAAAAAATAGAATACTAAAAACAAAAATAAAAATTGTGTTTTTGTTTCCGTTTTACACGCTTTTAAAGAAACATCCAAGAAAACACCGTTTTGATTGAGGCGAGGGCCTTAATGTGTGTTTTATCCTTTTTGGCATGTTTCATGGCAGAGAGATTTAATGAATCTGATACACTGTTTTTGTAGCTAAATCCTGCTATATATCTTCATTACGGATCTTCCACTAACTAGTCCACACATAAGTCCACACCGGTTTTAGCACTTGGTGGTGAATGAGGAGCTTGTTTTGAGTTTGACAGCTCAGAATTTCTGCCAATTAACCATTGAAGGTTTGGAATTTTTAAAATGAATTCAACACCCTTGATTTTGATGTGCTCTTTCTACTTAAGCTTTGCATCCAAAGTCATGCCTAGATACTTCCTAAAGGAATTCCACGTGGAGCATCGTAAATTGGCCTTGCATCTCCTGTATTTAGTCAACGTTTCACGATGGTAGTTCTTCCAGAATTTCTAAAACCGCTGTTGAATATGTAGTCGTGTTTCTGCAGCAATCTCTTAGCTTTCATTCTCTTTAGCCCTCCTACTTCATGCAGCCGAGTCCTTTTGAAGTCGGGGTTTTTGTCACTGCTTCCTGGAATTCTTCCCTTTGCTGTTGTGGTTCATCGCAGTGTACTATGGCTTGTACAGCCCGATGCTTCCCAGCTTTTTTAGCCAAAATAACTGATTCAAGTCACCAGTTATTTAGGACCCTACCGAAAACTTCTTGTCTTTTCCGTCCTTTCCTAGATTATGTTTGCCGTCTCCTTAACAGCTTCTATGGCTGTCGGAATATGTAGAAGTTTATATCCGATTTTCTTGTTAGTGCAATCCACGTGAACTGATTTGGTTTCATTCAATTTTATAAACCAATCCGTATTCGAAAATTTCTCTATAAATGCAGCACCGGTCCGAGTATAATGCCAATGGGCCACGCGCTAAGGAAAAATGACGACAATGTCTTTAAACAAGCGCTACGCTGGAATCCACTTCAACAAACTGGTAGAGGAATTGGCAGACCAGGTACCACCTGGCGCCGCTCAACAGAAGTCGAAATGAAGTCTCTTGGTTTATCGTGGAACGAACTAAGATCCCTAGCACAAAACCGTGTCCGTTGGCGGAGAGGAGGGTTTGAGGCCCTATGTTCTAAATAGGATTTAAAGGATCACATATATATTGTATATTTATATACGAGGGGGTCCAATAAGTACCCGTGCTAGAAAAGTGAAGACAATATTTAAAATTTTTTGTTTTTTTCAACATAGTTTTAGAAAGATACACTTCTCCCAACGCTCCATCCAGCACCTTATTTTTCGCCAAATGCGGCCGCCTCGTCTTTAATTTTTTGTGAAAGCGGTCCAATTATTCACTGTAGTATTATCCAGTGATCGTTCTTCCTTTTTTTAAAAAATCAATGAGGATGATGCTGTTTGCATCCCAAAAAATCGTCGCCATGACCTTTCCGACTGATGTGACTATCTTCGCCTTCTTTGCAGCAGAT
This sequence comes from Anastrepha fraterculus, assembly GCA_037575425.1. NCBI lineage: Eukaryota > Metazoa > Arthropoda > Insecta > Diptera > Tephritidae > Anastrepha > Anastrepha fraterculus. The sequence goes on along the minus strand of JAYXIM010055327.1, from coordinate 111,372 downwards.
TCATCGAGAGAAATCCATTGTTTTGCTTTGTTTCTGGTGTGTAATGATGAACTCAGGTTTCATCTATGGTGAGAACTGATGCAAAAATGTCTTCGGATCTTCTTTAAATTGCTCCAAACACTGCTTCGAAGCTAACAGCCGCATCCGTTTGTTGTTTCTTGCGAGCAATCGCGGTACTCATCTGACCGTTCAAAATGCCTCGCACACTTTCGTTCGTCGATCAGCGGAAATCATGTCGTGGACTGAATGATTTTCTCGATGACCATTTCATTTTAGCGAAAATAATGAAACACGTCTTACTAGAATAGCTGCCAAATTCAAACTAACCTATCAATCACTCTGAAATTTGTTTTGCCCTCGTTTGATGGATCGCAGCACACGATGCTAATACCAACTTCTCTTAGGAACACCCTCTGTCATCAAACACGGGTACTTATTGAACCGCCCTCGTATAATAAGAAATAAAGAGAAATAAATAATTTAAGCAAAAATGACTTAAAACCTTGTTAAACAAATCTATGAAAGTGAGAAACATTATTTATCAAAAAACCATAAAAAACATGGGCAAATTTTAAAAATTTTGTAATTATTTTTTTCCAATGTCCACCCTAATGTACTGATATATTACACATATCTACCTATGCACATATCCATATATCTTTAAATGTATCTGCAGTTGTTGTTGTGCATATTATTGCATTTGATTAGTGCGTGCCCAACCACAGGGTAGATATTTATAGGCTCCACATTGCTTGGTGGCGGCGTGTGAATTGAGGTTAGGGACGAAAGTTTCCTTCCGGTACATGTGGAACGCTGCAGTCAAATGTATGCGTTAATTGGTAATGCAAGTTAATTACCTTGCGATAACGAAATTAAATGCCTGCTAATGCAATTTACTATGACAAATTAATTTAAAGACGCTGCGGGGAAGCTATTTTAGCATAAATATGAAAAGTTAGAGGAAAATTATTTAAAAGCATAGATTTATAGCAAAATGGAAGATTTAAGAAATAAAATTCGGGAAATTCTCGGAAGAGGGGTTTGTGCGATGACCCCCACTGAGACATAGAAGTGATAAATATGGACATTTAGGAAGGAAGGTCAGGAAGTTCGCTGAGTGGAGCGACTGGAAAGCGGAGGTGGGATTTACTTTACTTAGAACTACTCTACCAACAAAACATAAATATGAACTTTCATCTAAATCAGTTCAATAATCTTTGGTATATCGCCAGATAAACAAGTCAGTCGGGAATAACATTTATTGATGGCATAGCAAAAATGGTAAAATGCAAGACAGCGCCGTCCAAAGTGCCGTGACGTTAGCACAGAAAATCAGTAAACCTAAGGAAATGGAAGAATAAACAAAAGTGAATGGAAAGCCAAGAATATAGAATACATCGTACACATCAACATGTCAATATAGTATGTGAAGCACGTGCTTTTTTTTCTAGAGGTGGCAAAAAGCATTAAAAGCCGAAAGTGTGGGACTTGTCTTTCGACTCACACACTACATGCCCCAGACATGCTCTGCATCTTCAACTATACCATCATAAAAGGTGCAGTACGGGTCGTCTTCATGTTTAAATCTATGCAGATAAGCCTTAAAGCATCCATGCCCACTAAGTACTTGGGTCAGGTAGAAATCTATCTGTCCATGTTTTCAATTTATGCATTTGGTGATATTCGGAATCAATCAATACGTCTATCGTGCGTTCATGGAGTTCCTCCATTCCTCCTGCCACGTGCGGATGCTTCGCTTTCGGTTATTCAGCCGCGTCGGATCCGCTCGAAGTTTTTTTATTTCGGCGAATTCGAGTGCAGTCAGCTTAACCGGTAGCTTACCCGTGAGGACTAATACAGCATCCTCCGATACTGTGCGGAATGCGCAGCACACCCTGAGGTATACCGATTTAATGCCTTTCATGTATGAGCTGCAGTTGGTTGCTTCGACCTAGGCTGGTACAGCGTAAAGAAAGATAGATAAGTAGCTTCTTAGAAGCCTGCCTAGGGCCTCTCGTATTCATCATAATACGTTTTAATGTCGTTATAGCCTTCTGCTGCTTAAAGCTCAACCTGTGGTCAATAATTACTCCAACATATTTGATGTTCATGTACATATTTGACGTGGTCACCTACTGTGAGATTTGCTGTCTCAACTATTTTTCTACTACTGATAAGAACTGATTCTGTTTTTTGGTTTGCAAGGCTTAAACCACTACTACGCAGCTAATCTTTCGATTCTATGATCCTATGATTTGGGATGCTGTAGGTAGTTTGAGACGCAAGACTTCATCGTACATTACATTCCCGTGGAGTGGGCCCAGCACTAATCCCTGTGGGACTCTTCCTGTTACTCTGTACCTTTTGATTCCCTCGTTAGTTTTATATTGCAGGAAGAGAAGTAGTTTGCAACCATTTTCCGAATGTATTCTGGGACACGGTAATTGTCCAGCGCACTTAGGATTTTGCCCCAGTTAGCTGTTTTAAATGAATTTTTTACGTCCAACGGTTTGATTAGGCAATGCCCTTTGTCTCCGTAGAGTCAGCGAGAGCTTTTAATCGCTTTGTGAGCGATTCATTTAGCCGCCATAACCGCATTTGTAGTAGAGCATGTTTTACACATTTATATTAATTTTGCATTTGTTTATATTCTGCAGTGACGTCACTAGATCGTCAAATTTAAAAAAAATAAGTAGCGGTTTTCGGTAGACGCCATCTGCTGTATTCTCTACAGCATGATGCCATAGTCTATTCAAGCAAGCTAATCAAGCCAATTGAAGAAGATCAACGCACAGGCTGACCTATTAAGGTGAGACCCTCATGAAAATTTTTGTAAAATTTTAATTTTTGTTAATAAAAAGCAATGTATTTATATATTAAATAATCTAAAAATTGCATTGCTTTGAATGGAACCTATTTTGAATTCGGCAGAATAAATGTTGATGATTAAACAATTATTTTGCGTTTTATTGTATAATTCCCGGTACTTTTTTGACAGAATGTAAAATGTACAAATATGACTTTGCAATGGTGTTATATAAAAGTCTGTGAAAAGAGAATCTATAGTCAAATACCACACCAGGATCTATAATTTCACTTGGATTGGATAGTCAAGATTTGGAATAAGAGACATAAAAAAAGTTGCTTATAACACATGGGTTGAAAAGTCCTACGCCCAACACATAGATGGCACTTGTTTTATTACATTCACCTTAAAAAGAAAACTTAAAATTGCATGATATTCTATTGATCAGTTCGTGAGTTATTCTGCTAAGAGTGACGCTACTTTTGTTATTTTCCAAACAATGGAGCAAAAAGAGTTTCGTATGTTAATTTCACACTGCTTCTTGATGGGGGAAAATACCGTTTAGCCGAAGCAATGGCTTGAAAAGTGTTATGGGGACTCCACTCTATCAGACTCAACGATAACACGATTACTTGAAATATGGTCGTAGAGATACCGATGATGCGCCACGCAGCGGACGTCCAAATGAGGCAGAAACACCAGAAAACATCAAACAAATCCACAAAATCGTGTTGAATGGTCGAAAAGTGAAGTTGCATGAGTTAGCTGGTCTTGTAATGATATCAAAAGAACGGGTTGGCTTTATATTGCATGAGCACTCGACTATGAGAAAGCGCTGTTCAAAGTGAGTGCCACGTTTGCTCACTGTTGATGATTCTTAGCAGTGTTTGGCCATGTTTAAACCTATTAAACCGGGACATTTGCGTCGATATGTCAAAATGTTTGAAACATGGATCCATTACTGCACTCCGGCATCAAAACGATTCTTATATGGGTGGACAGCGACTGGTGAACCTCGTACAAAGCGCTCGAAATCACAACAATCGGAAAGGTAATGACTTCGGTATTTTGGGATGTGCGTGGTATAATATTCATGGGTCGTCTTGAGAAGTGAAATACCATCAACATATTATATAGCGTTATTGGCGCGTTTGAGGGCCGAAATTGCAAAGAAATGTCCGCATATGGCACAGAAAAAAATTTAGTTTCATTAAGGCAACGTGTCGCAAGTCAATCAAAACAATGGCAAAACTACATGAATTGGACTTTGAATTGCTCCCACATCCACCGCATACCCTAGATTTAGCTCCAAGCGACTACTGGCCGTTCGCCGACCTAAAAAAAATGATCGCCGGTAAGAAATTTCGCACGTAGGAACAGGTTATTGCTGAAACTGAGGCCTATTTTGAGGCAGAAAATAAATCGTTCTGTACTGAAATGTTCCAGCGACGCTGAAATGATTGTGTTGTTCTTGATGGCAATTACGTTGAAGAATAAAATTAATTTGAAAAAAAAAGTTGTTTCCTTGTTAGGCCCGGAACTTTTCAGCCCATGTGTTATTTACATAAATTTAATTTATTTCTTTTACCCAAGTAATTCCAAAATGTCTGTATCGAAAATATACAACTTTAAACCTAAAAAAACTTCTTCTCGCCGAAACTTAACAGCTTTGAAGTAGCACAGGTGTCGCCACACCAATTCGAGTTAATGGTGTCACCAAATGCAAGTTTCGCTAACAGCTACAAAAACTACAAAATTAAATGCAATGCAACAAAACACGGTAACTAAGCAATAACAACAAAAAGAGCAGAAGTAAATAACCAAATGAAGAAAGGTGGGATGAAAATCAACGACTGTGCCAGTTTATTGAACCAGTAATGCAAATGTGGCAGCACCAGTAACGGCCAAAGTAAGGCAGCGACGGTAAGTGGCGAGCTTGCGATTGCCAAAAATGCGCCAAATGCTGGGAATGCCATGGAGTGCATGAGTGGGAAAATAAATGGCGTTGAGCAACGCCAAGTGGGGAAAACAGCATTTCTGTGTGTGTGTGCGTGTGTGTTGGTATTTGTAAATGGGCGACAGTTGGCATATTTGCATTAATTTTAATATTTGTCCGTGCATTTCGCATGCAACATAAAATAACTCCAACAACAACAACAACAAATATTAACACTTGTTTTTGTATGCCATGAACAACACCAAGTCAAAATGTGTTTGCCAGCACACTCACCTATATTAAAATTTTAATTTAAAGTTACGGTTATGCGTAGAGTACTCACACACTCCACACAGCCATACAGAAATAGGAGGCGAGCCCCAGTAGGAAAAGTGAATGATGGCGAATTGATAACCTGGTAGTGAATTCGCCGTGAAATCTTGTAGGCGATAAAATATTCGGGAGTTCTTGAGGATAGGCTTGGGAAGACTTTCGAATTCATTTGAATCTGATATGTGGCGCTGGAGGCTATATACTTTTTTTGAAATCATATGTATAACCCTATTTAGTTGGTACCAGGAATATATATAATTTATATAATACAATTTTTTTTTGTTGCAAAAATTGATACCCTAAAAATTGTAAAATTGTATTTATAGTGCGATTTTGTTCATACTAAAATATATCATAGTTCTTAAATATTAGTTATTGGCAAAAAATGCGGCCGCTGGGTGGTGCGATTATCAATATTACAGAAAAGTAGCATTTTTATTCGATTCATGGCCGACTTTGTCATATTTACTTATTATTCAGTGATATTCATATATTAGATTTCGAAAAAAAATGCTTTTGGAATAAATTGTCCCATTAATATTTGATATTTCAGAAATTAATAATATAAGAAATATTTTTACAGATGATCTAGCACAATAGGAGCTATAACCACCGGAAGTTCAAAAATACGAATTTAATTTCAATCCCAATGAAAGAACTCAATTGAACTCTATAGAAATTTTACTAAGTTTATTTAACATGACGAGTAAAAAGACGATTATTATTAAAATTTGGGGCTTATTGCAAGCTTGTAAGAAATATGGAGTTTAGTCTAAGTCGACGCATCACATAAATATTCTGCAAGTTCTATACCATACATATTACGGATGCCAATTTTTTAGTTTTTTACGATACCGTTTTTTCAGGATGTCGTTAATAGAATCCCGAGATTTGCATATTCAATAATTTGTAATAAATTAACTCGAGAAAAACAACAATACCATTTGAGAAGCTGCCCCAACATATATTAAATAATGAAAAGAGAAAATTGTTTTAAATATTTATATTACTTATTCATTTATATTACAATAAATCTATAATATTTTTATTATTTTTATCTGACAAAGCAATTTAAAGTATGCCGAAAACAGCTCAATGCAAAAATGCCTAGGCGGCCGCCGTAGCCGTTCGGAAATCGAACAGAGAGAGTCGGTTCGAATCTCGGTGAAACCAAAATTAAGTGATTTTCAATGCATGTACATGAAGCTTCTCTGTAATCTCACGTGTTGTACTGTGACGATCCGAATCGATTATTGCTTGGATTAGGGCATCATAAACTTCAACTGGACGACCAGAGCGTTTTTCATGTTTGAGTGAAAAATCCCAAGAACGAAATTTGGCAAACCAATTTTGACACTGCTGTTCTTTTAAGGCTTCGTCACCATGAACAGCACACAATTTTTATGAGCTTGTGATGCGGTTTTCCCTTTGCGGAAATAAAAAAGCAAAATATGACGAAAATATTCCTTTTGATTTTCCATTTTTCAACTAACGCCAAACGAAAAATACTCAACAGATCAAAAAACTCATTTTACTAATTAACAGCTGGATTGCCAACTATCAAATAAAAAAAAATTTGTTTTACATTTTTACTACGTCTACAAACTTAAAAATTCAACTGAAGCCATCTATGAATGAAATCTGCAATTACTTAGTTGCCAACCCAATAAATATTGTTGGATTTTATTCTTTTAGTACTTAGGTTTTGTTTGTTTACAGATTCTCGATTACTTTTCGGTAATATCAATAAAAACTCAGCAAACCTTGGAAGACACGACGAACTCGATTCTTTTATACGGATGCCAAATATGGGCAGATCCGCTAAAGCTGGAGTTCCGGCGAAAAACTTTACAATCTGTTCAACGCACCTGCGCACCCAGAGTGGCGTCTCTATAAAGAACAGTATCAGAAGCAGCGGATTTAGCTATCAGCGGAATCATTCCTATAGAGCACAAGAGCGCAAACGGAGATGGGGAACAAACATCGCAGGAATTCCAGGACCATGCCTCTCCGACATTATAATTCAAACCTTCGCACTTTGGCAAACATGATGGAACTCTGAAGTGGGTAGAAAGAAAGCACTGTGAAGATAACTAATAACCGACGAAGCGAGACTAATACCCGACTTAGAAAGTGGGTAAAAAGAAAGCACTGTGAAGCTAACCGGTTTGTCTGGACACGGGTGCTGCGCAAGTATTTGTGGCGAATGGGAAAGGTCAACCTCCCGAATTGCATTAATGCAGATACCGAATACGATAATACGAGAGGTGAAGCTCAGAAAGAACAGCTGAAGAAATAATCGAGGAAATTATGGTGGGCAAAGAAAAATGGAATGTCGTCGAAAATTTGCTTTTTCGAAGGAATGCGTTAGTAGCCACGAGGTTAAAGAAAAAAATCCAAAAGAAGACGAGTGATGTTTCTAGTGGAGTCCCCGAACTCGTAGTAGGTATACCGGTGAGAAGACATTTTTAACCCAACTTCACTGCCATGAAAAAAAATATTTCAAGACAAGATCAAAGATTCGAAATCATGCAATATTAAAAAAATTGTTGGTATGGGAATTGCCACGCCTTCTTTATCAATACCGCCCGCTTTTCAGAACTACTAAGCCTTCGATATCTTATGCATCTATGCCAAATCCTATTACTCTACCATTAGTGCTTTTGCAACTATGCTTCGTTACCAAAGCTGCCCACTTTTCACGCATTGTTTCTCAGTTTTTCCTACAAGGCATACGTGCGTGTGGGCTCCCACATATGAGCGCTGTTCCATTTTAATTTTAATGCTTATCAGCGAATACAATATCGCAGCAAAAGCATTGAAAGCGAGTGGCTTCATAAAAGGGGGACAATTCCAAAGCTTTTACTTTACCCATGCATATTTGCCTGAGCATTTTTGTGCATATATATTTACGAGTATATACCCCCTTACTACTCAACGTTGCCAATTTCACTATCAATTTTCGCATATTAAAGTTGTGGCTTTCGTTGCGGTCACAACGTGAAAGCGCGCATGCAATGAGTGCGGAGCGAATATGGTATACGAAAAATGTTAATTGGCACATGCACCACAGTTGCACTGCATATTTTGACACTGATGCGCCGGAAGGTATGCAACGTAAATTTTCATGATATGCTATGTGTGGCTCTCTTTAAGAGTAGCAATTGCGGATTTGCATACAAACAACTCGGTGTTCATGTTCTTATACATACTTATTTACATACACACATAGATGTACCTATGCATATTTGCATTTATGTTTGCTTTTGTTATTACATATATGTACATACATGTGTATATATTAATGCCCTTGTTGCTTGCGTAGCCCATTAGCATTTCACACACATGGATCGCTTGCCGTCCAACTCATGGTAATTGTGCGATATGCTTGGCGCTAAAAAGACTGAGTGTAGTCGATAATACAGTTTGTGCTGAGTGCATGTGCACTTAAATTTTATTTAAGTGGAGTAGTTTTAAAGTCACTGCGCTATCGAGTCAACATGTGCATGAATTTTGAGGCTTAAGTCAAAGTGGAGGTCTTAGTGTTAGAATGACTTTGATGCCTCAAAATTTCTCTTCAATATTTTAAAGTACATAAATTCAGTGCCAACGTTTCAATGGGGGAAAATAGGGGGAGAAAACGAACATTAGTGACATCACTCTGACACATTTAGTTTTACTGTTTCCTAATGTGTGTCGCTTTGGTTGATTAAAGCAGCCCATTATTTTACATGGTTTTGCAATCAAAATTTCTCACTTCTTAACTGGCAATACCACTCTTGGATTATTGAAAAATTAATTTTTTTCCTAGCTTATTTACTAATTTAATGCATTTTTAAAGCAGTAATTAGTGCTTAAGTGAACCTTATAAAAGGTTTATATGTACGCCAATTTTTGAATTTATTATTCTCCAAATTATTTCCTTCAAACTGAATATTTGAACGATTGATTGTTTGAACTGAAATTTTTGAAGTAAGTTACTCCTTAGTCTTTTTACTATTGAATACAAACTTAGTCCTTAATATTTGTATAAAACTTTCATAAAACATTTACAGACAATTTTTGCTCAGAAAACAAGTTTTTGTAGATTTATCATACAAATTTTGTAATTTTGATGAGTTTTTAATTACAATATAACACTTATGGGTTTTTTTTTATTCTTATTTTTTCGCTGAATATTTTCGAAGTTACACGCAAATTTGAAAAGGCGTTTCAGGATAAAGTAGAGTGCTTTAAGAAACTTTAAACGCGTTTCTCTCTAAATGGTGTTTTCAAAGTCGGTGACCAACATTACTCGAAAACGGCTAAGCCGATTAGTCTCAATTTTTAACACGAGCTTCTTAAATATAGTTTTTAGTAATTAATCGAAAATTTTTTCTTACCGATAATTATTTTTTTTTATAAACAATTTGAGACCGAAATTTTGGTCAAAAATGGATTTTTTTTGTTTGAGAGACCGCCATTTTGTCAAAAAAATTTATTTTACTTATTTCTTCGATTATTTATTAGATTTTACATCACTTTAACGAAATTTGTTTGGTTTCTTAATTTCAGACGATCCAGTTCGGAAATATAGTGGCCACCACAAAATGCCTTTTTTGGGAGGAACTCCCGGATATCAGCTGCAGCTCCTTTCCAAATAAATTTTTTTACTAATTCTAAATCTTAAAATACAGTTAAAAGATAACATAATATGTGTACCAATTTTTAGATCAATAAATTTAAAAGTTTTCTCAGAGAAAGTTCTGAAAAATTCGTTTTTTTTCGGCCTCCCAACTTTGTATAACCCCTTAAGTCACCCGAAATTTATTTTTAATGAGATTTCAGACTTATTTCACTGATTTTTTTTTCACAAACTAATATTGTTTTCTTTCGCTTTTTCCAAAGCTTACCGCTTCCTTAATATTGTGTAAAAATTTCAAGCGAATAAAAGGAAAGCTTGAGGGGATATAGAGCTTTAACTGCAAGAATTTAGTAAGGGTAACTTTGAATTTGTCATATTTTAGGTTCATCTTACAGATTTTTTACCAAAACCCAAATTTTTTTTTTTCGATTACAAAACCTTATAGAATCTTCTACTTCTTCTTGATAGGAGCGATAACCGCTCACTTCTTTGATTTTTGTCCAAAAACCAATATCGGTTTTTCGATTTGCTTAATGCTTCCTTAATAATGTGTAAAAATTTCAAGCAAACATTTTTTTTTTCGGTTACAAAACTTTACAGATTCTTCTTCTTCTTCTTGATCGGAGCGATAGCCGCTTATGCGATGTTGGCCGAGTCGTTTTTTCTCGTGCAAATCGGCGCCAGTTGGACATATCAAGTGAGGCCAAGTCCTTTTCCAGAAGGCCTTTCTCTTCTCCAACTACCTTCAGCTGGTACCGAATCGAAAACGGACGACATGGCTCAGCCAACGAAGCCGCTGGATCTTTATTCACGCTCATTGTTCCATCGCCTTCGATAGTCGCCGTCGCCAACGTGTAAGGGTCCAAAACTCTTCCGCATAATCTTTCTCTCAAACACTCCAAGTGACGCCTCGTCGGATGTTGTCATCGTCCAGCTTTGTTGATTATAGATACAAAAGTACTTAAAGATAAGACTTGAAAGTACTTTATTTCTAGTCTAGATGAAAATAGAGATCTAGAAAGGGCAAAATCAAGCTGCAGACTGTTACACATTCTATTGATTTCAATAAGGGAGCTAGTAATGGGTGCATAATATAAATAATTTAGTCATAAATAGTCACCAGTGAGTGGATTATACGCTTTGAAAAAAGAAATTTCAAATTTATTACATTACGGGCCTCTTAACATAAACGCGACTCGTTAAATGAAGAGATTGCATTGCAAACCGGCAAACCGGACAAAGTAGAACTCATTCGATAAGTTGGGTTCCAAATTGCTGAGGTGTACTCCAAATTTAACCTCACTAAAGAATTATAAAGCACTTTCCTAGCAAGTATAGGGATCTTTAGAGTCTTGTGCGTAACATCTCAGAAAGCCCAAATTGGAATCGGCCTCAGGAATAATAAAACTAATGTGATTTAAGAAGGAACCACCAAAGGTAGCAACGAAAGATTGTGATTTGATATTACAAAGATGAGGTTCGGTGGGAGAGGGAGAATGAATATAATTTTCTGGCCACATATACATATTAGCTGACCCAAATTTAATTATAAATTTTGTTTTTGAATAACATTTTTACTAAATAAAAAAAAAGGTTTAAAGTGTTGATACCATTTTTGTGTTCGCTCTAGTAATATTTTGGTGATTTGAAGGTGTATAGGTATATGAGGTCTCGATCGCAGTAGTTGACATGCGTTTGAAGTGTAAAGATCCTTTTTTACCCCACGTCAAAAATGTCTATGTTCGTCCCGAAAAACCCGCTTTTGCGGGAAGTCACGCCTTGTTATTACCTTTTAAAGAAAAGTGCAGCTGGAACATGTTGTATACTGATCGATATTCACGGTAATGACGCTCCTTAAAATACAACTTGGCAATTTCCCAAGTGGCAATTTCGACGTGAGTGATAAAGAACGCAAAGGGGCACCGTAAAAAATTAAAGATACTTAACTACAACAATTATTGGATGAATACGCATGTCGAATCCTAGATGATATGTCTAAAGAGCTGGCTATTGACAAATCAACCGTCAGTAAACGTTTGAACGCGATGAGAATGCTCCAGAAAGCAGGTAACTGGGTGCCACCTCACTTCAAGGAGTGGGATATCGAGAGACGTTTGGTGACGTGTGAGATCCTTATTTCTTGAACGGCAGAAAAGAAAAGGTTCTCTGCTTCACATCGTCGCTGGCGATGAAAGATGGTTCTATTATGAAAACCCCAAGTGTCGAAAAGTTGGAGCCTGCCAGGTGAACCAGGACTATCGGCAGCGAAAAAGATTTTTCTGCTTCAAAGGTTATGTTGTGCTTCTGGTGAGATCAGTAGAGTGTCATCTATTATGAACTCCTTAACTCTGAAACCATCACTGCGTTTTGAGAGCTCTAATATGTTTGAATCGAGTTCTTAAAGAAGCGAGCGCCCGGAATGGGACGGTAAACATGACAAACTGATTTTGTTCCTTGACAACGCCAGGCCACACGTTGCTAAATCAGTCCAGAAATATTTAGAGGGACTGAATTGGCAAATCTTGCTCCCAGAAATTGCATCTTCGGATTACCATCTGTTCCGATCCATGTAGTCAGCTATTCAGCCCTTATTCACTTCTTACGAGAGCATCGTAAGCTGGCTCAGTGAATGCATCAAGTCAAAAGAACTCGAGTTTTTCGGCAGAGGCATCCGTCTGCTGCCTGAAAGATGGAGTAAAGTTGTAGCTTCCAATGGCACATACTTCACATAATATCATGAATTATTTAATTGTTTAAATGATTAGACACTTTGGCTAAGAAAGCACGGAAACTTATACCCAGACCCAATAAAAATGGATTATTTTTTGAAGAATGAGCGTTTTTAGGATTCTCACAGCAAGCAATCCCTTAGCATTTAATTTTTTTCAAGCGAGCTAAATTTCTTGGTGTATTTATAGTCTTTGTTATGCAACGAAATTTTCAACATACTTATTTGGTATATGTTTTAAAATCACTTAATAGTGCTTTCTATTTTGAATTCTGCTGTCTGTACTGAATTCTGTGCGCTTTTCCTTTTTCACTAGTTTTCCTTTTCGAATAGCCGTCCCTTGCCTCACCTATTAATTTTCTCCCAGAGGAAACTGACAACCCGTCAAGGTGTTGGCAGCAATTTAGTGCAGAATTTTACATGCACTAACACAAACAGTAATGAAGGCCTGTCCAAGTGCAAAGCTCACACCTATACACCTACACAAACAAAAACAGAATTTCCTCAATGTCTGAAGGTAATTGGACTTGCAAGATGGTGTTAAGAATATTAGGCTTGAAATGGATACAAGTGCTAATTGTATGCATGCATATGTACACACATAGATATGTATGTAAGTATGACAGGTAATTGACAGGCCATCCCAAGATAATCGAGCATTGGAAGGAAATGCGTTTTGGGGAATATTTACTTAGAAGTCTAGGAGGAGATTTTGAAATGCGTCTAAGAAAATGGAGCAGATAATATTAATTACTTATTAAAAATTGAGAATATTTCGTGAAGCATGAAAATTTAAAATCTTTAGCTTCCCATGATTTTCACATATCACAAATTTTTTGATCAGTGTGTTCTAAGCAGAGGTGGCCGCAATTAAGGAAGCAGCTGACTGGCTACTTACTTGCGTAATAACTGTTAAGAAGGTAAATATTTACTCCGATAGTCAAGCGGAAATTTGGGCCCTAGGCTCTATGATGGTGCATTCGAAACTGGTCAGGGAATGCCTGGTCTCTCTCTGGATTGCATCAGAATTCTTCGATATAAAGATAATTTGGGTACCTGGTCACAGTGACATTACTGGAAGCTGCGAAGCCGATGAGCTGACCAGACAAGGGACCTGTGAGGTAGTGTGCACGCGAAAGGAGAGGGTCGGGATCCTCTTGACAACCTGCGCTCTACTCCTGGAAGGATGGGCTTTGCACCAACTCAGCGAGCTCTGGGCAAGTACACAAACGTGTAAGGTCGCGAAGTCCTTCTGGCCACATTTGGATAGGAGGCGTTAGAGGGATATTCTGAGGATGACAAAATCTCATCTCTCAAATTTATTTATTTATTTATTCGGAATTACTTCGAGTCCTTTTTGCGTCAGCTGTATGGAGACGCGGGACTAAGAATCAAGCATCTTGGTTCTCACTTCTTTTCTGCGCCTGCTGATATAGCAGGTATTGAAAACAAAAATCTGATGAACTTCGTCAGCAACATAAAGAGGTTAACACAACCGCAGACTAGTCACCGTTCGTAGTCCACAAATACTCAACCTTCCCCATCCCATTCCCTTTCGTCCTCTTTTTTCCTTCATCTCTTTTCCCCCTCTTGCAATGGTATCACAAAGGATGAATCGAACTTCTTCGTTCAAGTGGGCCCACTCTCTGAGCAACCACCACTACCTAACCTAACCTAACCTAATTACATTTCAAGTTCTTTCTTTTTTAGGTTTTGCAATGAAGTTTTGAATTCTTGCCATAGAAGTGAATAAAAAAAGAGTTGCTTACACTGAATACAACTTGTGACATTTGACTTAAATTTTGTATATAAAATTTGCACTGAATTCGAATATTAGTCATTAAAAGGTGAAATATTTGTTTATATAACCTGACTTGAGTTATAAAAAAGTGACCTCACAAAATTTTACATGACTATCCGAAACTTTTTAACAGGGAAAAGGGAAAGTCATCACGGTGTTATTAGATTATGCTCCTGGGTATGAGGCATATGAGGGAAATGAAATTGCTGATCATTTAGCTAAAAAAGGGGGCAAACAATGCTCTATTTGGCTCTGAGCCTTTTTGTGTACTTACAAAAGGCCACATTAATGAATTTCTCAGAGCATGGAGGAGCATAATTTTATTAAACACTGGCAAAATTCTATCGGTCAGCGACAACCGCATAGAATCAACCATCATATTGGCATTACAGTCCGGGGTGGACCAGTCGCTCCTCGACAATACGTCGCCATTCTTTTCGACAACCTGCTTTCGCTCTATGTTGTCAGATTCTCATTTTACGTACGTCGTCTTTTACGTTTTGCAACCATCTTCGCCTTGGCCGGCTTTTCCTTTTCAGTCTTTCAGGATTTGCTTCAAAAACTTTTTTGGTCGCTCTTGCGCTGCTCATTCTTACGACGTGTTCATACCACCGTAATCTTTGCATTACATTTCGTCCGCTATTAAATCACTTCTAATCGTATAGAGTCGAATATTTTTCTGAGAATTTTTTTTTCAAATCGCATCAGTAACTTTACGTTATTAACTTTAAGGATCCATGTTTCAACGCCGTAGGGGAGAACCGGCCTTATTATAAAGGGGTTTCCAACAACAGATGTTATTTTGAATAGCCCGCTATTTCGGTAGATATCACTTTTGAAGCTGTCATTTTTTGATATTTGACAAGTAGAAACTACTCCATTAATAAAAATGGAACAACACGTGCTTAAACAACCAATTGAAATTATTAAAACTCACTATAAAAATGGTGAAAATTTGGCGAGACGGTTCGTAAAACTCGAATATTTTTGGGTCATCGTGAAGCACCTTATCGGACCGCAATACAGAAATTGGTGGAAAAACTCGAGCTGTTGGGAAAAGCCAGTTATGTGAAGAATAAAACCCGTGCACGTCGCTCAAGAACAGCCGAAAATATTGCTGTTCTAGCCGAAAGTGCTGAAAAACACCCAGGTTTGTCCATTCCATTTCGTTAGGCATTCCACAAACGTCATTACACCGTATTTTGCATAAAGATTTGGGTCTTAAGTCTTATAAAGTCCAGTTAACACAAGAATTCAAACAGGTCGATCATCAATAACGTCGTGTCTTTACTGATTGGGTCGTTCAAATGCATGAAACTGATCCGAAATACCATCGAAAAATCATATTGAGTGATGAGGCCCATTTCCACCTCGGTGGCTTTGTCAACAAGTAAAATTGTCGGGTCTGGAGCTCAAAAATCCACAAATTATTGTTGAAAAGCTTCTCAATCATCAACGTGTGACTGTTTGGTGCGGTTTATGGTCCGCCGGAGTCATTGGACCTTACTTTTTCAAAAATGAAGCTGGAGCAACAGTTGCGGTGAATGGATTGCGCTATCGAGAGATGATTTTTTGGCCGGTTTTTTATGGCCGGAATTGGATGGTATTGATCTGGACATCGTTTATTTTCAACAAGACGGCGCTACGTGTCACACAAGCAACGAAACCATTGATATTTTACGGGAATAACATCTCTTATTGGAAGACCCTGTAGTTTTGTACATCTGGAGCTTTTGTTCATTGGATTTCAATGAAGACTTCATAAGTTTGATTTGGCCAAGGTACAGGTATGCTCCGTTAGCTGCCTGAATACGGTCTTGTATTGATAAGAACGGCTCCTTATTTACGCTGAGTATTACGACTAAGTATTTTAACTCTTGCATGTGCTTCTGTTTCTGATGTGGCTATCATGAAAGGATCACGCCATGGTTTTCGTCTTTTCTTCATTAAATTTCAGGCGCGCTGATCTTGTAGCTTGCACTAGCCACATGAAAACGTTCCGAAGAGCTTCCCTATTTCTCGCAAGAATCACAATGTTGGCAGCGTATGCGCATATTTGTGCAGATTTATAAAATATTGTGCCACCTTTATCGATGTATTTCGTTTAAAGTGTTGACAGTGAGTCACCTTGCCTCACGCCATTCATTATAACTTTATTTCTCTATTTTGTTAAATGTATTTGATTGGCTAATTTTCACACAAATTCATAAAATTATTCTTGAAATACGTAAGAAATATGCACGCATACATCCACAGCTCAAGAAATCTGGGCCTACCTGAAACTTTTAAGAAAAAAGTCACAAATTTTGAATATTTTCCGAAATATGTAAAGATATCTCATTGGGCGTCAGTTGCTGTGCTAATTTAACCCATTATGCACAAAGGACATGTACAGAAGCGCAAATACGTGTAGACAAGATGTATTTAATGATACCTATGTGTGTGCGTGTGTGTGCTTAATAATGTATACAAATTTATAATAACGATAATTATAACTTTCCTCTTTGATGGGCCCACAATAGACCTCAAACAACTAACACCAGTATTTATTGTTGTCGCTCATTTGCAAGACAAGAACTTTGCATTACATAAACACTCACATACAAATGTGTATGTATGCATATATGTAGTTGGGAATATTAACATACATCCCTGCAGCGAAACACCAAACTAGCCAGCAAAAATACCAGCTTACAACGAAAATTTCCTGACTGAAATCGAAGTAGTCCGAAAAGGGCTGCATTTGCACCGATCAGGAAACCATTTTTTAACGATTTTGTCTATTTTCAAAATACACGACTTGCAGCCTCACAGCCAAACCTACGTACTAAACAATCTGCCACTCTGCTCGCGGAACTGCCAAAAAGGTATGACCTCATTGGTATATATTTTGCATGCGTGCTGATTTGCTTCCAGTTATCTTTCACCTTATTTCAGCTTGGAATCTATAATATTTTCTCCGTTTATGATTTTAGAGGTTTCGGAATCTTATCGTGGGCATTGGAACACGACTTGACCAACGTCTTTTTTACTATTCCTGCAGATTGGGCAGTTTGTGGAACTATGGAGGTATTTTCGAAATACCCCGTGCCATGAAAGGAATTGGGTTAGGTAGAAATTTGTTTCCCTGGTTTCTTTCTAATGACCTCGCAAGAATGGGTATTAGCACATGGGTTGCTGAATTTGAACGTTGTCGCGCAAGCCTTGAAGACGGTCCACGTCAAAGATGTCCAAAAACAGCAGCAAACCCAGAAATCGTAGAAAAAATACTGGAAAATCGTCAAGTGACTAAAAGAGATTTAGTTGAAGGCCTGGATGTCGCATTGGGTAGTATAAGCAATATTTTGACTGAAGTATTGGGTTTCAGAAAGCTGTGTGCTCAATGGGTGCCGCATTCACTAAGAATGGAACAAAACCACATTCGAATGCGACTTTCTCAGCAACACTTAGAGCATTTTTGAAAGGATAAAGTGGATTTTGTGCGTCAATTCATCACTATGGATGAGACTTGGGTTCACCATCATGATCTTAAATCAAAACAGGAGGCTAAAGAGTGCAGTGAACCTGGCTCTTCAACTCCGAAAGGAGTTCGTGTCTAGAAATCGGTCAAGCAGGTGTTAGCATAAGTTTTTTGGAATACGAAAGGAATTTTGTGTCTGGTTTACTTGCAATTTCATTCACCAGATTATCCTTCTAGGCAGACAATGGCAAACCTCCGAGTGTATTTCCGCCATGAAAAAGCTCCTCATAAAAATATCTGCCGCTCGGAGTCGGCTTGAAACTGTAGGCCCCTCCATTTGTGGAGTAACATCAAGACGTACACCGCAAACAGGAGGAGGAGCTCAGCTAAACACCCAGAAAGTGTGTACGCGCCAATTATATATACATATAATATAGACTGAAAGAGATTTAGTTGAAACCTTGGGTATATCATTGGGCAGTGTAAGCAATATTTTGACGCAAGTATTGGGTTTCAGAAAGCTGTGTGCACAAAGGGTTCCGCATTCGCTAACAATGGAACAAAAACACATTCGAATGCGACTTTCTCAGCAACATTTGGAGCGTTTTCAAAAGGATAAAGTGAGTTTTCCGCGTCGATTTATCACTATGGATGAAACTCGGGTCGACCACCATGAGCCTAAATCAAAACAATATACTAAGGAGTGGTATAAAGCTGGCGCTTCGGCTCCGAAATGAGTTCATGTCAAGAAATCGGTCAAGAAAGTGTTAGCTACAGTTTTTTGAGATGCGAAATAAGTTTTGTTTGGGGATTACTTGCGAACTTTTAAAATGATAAACTATGAATATTAGTCTAACCTTTTAGACCAACTGAAGGGAAAAATTCGTGAAGAAAGACCCAGTTTGCAAAAGAAATAAATTATTTTTCACTGTGTCACAAGAGCATTTTGACAATGCCTAAAATCATGAATTAAGGTTCGAATTGTTGGAGCATCCACCGTATTCACCAGATTTGGCCCCTAACGACTTCTATCTATTTCCAGACCGAAAAAAATGCATGCGCAGAAAGCGTTTTCCAACAAATTAAAAGGTCATAGCAGCTGTGGAAGCATATTTTGCAGCCCTTCGAGATTCTCACTTCAGGTATGGAACTCATAAATTGGAACCTCACTGGAACAAGCGTATTGATGTTCAGGGAGTCTATACAGAGTAATAATCTGTATTTCAAACCATAAAACTGCGTTTCTCTTATCGAACCGCAAAACTTATTGAACAACCAGTAGTCCGCAAAGCGCTTGGCCGATAGACGGCTATAAGTTTTTTCATCAGCCCAGTTCGATGCGACATATAAAGGAACCGAGCTGACTACCCTATTATGTAGTATTCGTTTGCCATGGCTAGGGCCGCCGTTGTGTGGCATTATTCGCGACAGACAGAACTGCACACTCAATGTCTCGAAACTGGCAGAGCACAAAACGGAGGCGGTTCTGATAACAAGCCGTAAATAAGTCGAAAATATGATGGTGTCATGATCGACTGTCGACTAAATTTTAAGGTACATATTAACTACGCTCCTAGGCATTTAATAGTTTTGAACTAATATCTACAGTCAAAACATTTACATTCATTGTTTCTACTGCCTCCCTGCTGCTTATTAGGACTGCATCGGTGCTCAGCTAATTCCAGCTGCATAGACTTCAACGAAGCCTTGATCCTGCTTACTGATTCGCTGGCGATCCTCTTAATTTCGCGGATTTGTTTTGTCATTCAATGGCTTTAGCTCTAGAGCGCATATCTGGTCTTAGAACCCTTAAGAGATTCTTAGACTTAGAATATTAAGAGATCCGGAAGAGTAGAGTATGAACTTTATCCATATTCAGTATATCGGAACCCAATATCTTAAGTATGATTCTGGAAAACGGCGAACAGATTGTGTTGTTGATACACAGAGAATGCTCTGCAGTGTCGTCATCCTCAAGACAAGATAGGCATACCGGGCTGTCGATGACCTCCACGGCAGCCATATGCTGACTACAAGCCTTGTATCCTGTGATTATAACACCTACCACTACTTGCAGGTCCTTCCTGCTGAGTTTTAGGAGAAAGGTCCCTGTTTTCCTATTTGGTTCTTTCACAAAGCACTTGGCTACTCTGCATGAGGTCAACTCAGACCAACGACTTCTGTGGGTAGACCTCATGAAGTCGTCAACCCATAGTTGAATCGATGCGGAATTGACACCTAGAAAGGGTTCAGGGCCTAGTGATATACTTGCAGAACCTTCATTAGCTAGTTTATCAGCTAACTCATTCCGAGTAATACCACAGTGTCCAGGCACCCAAATAAGACTAACTTTGTTGTGTTTTGCAACACTGTTCAGTTTTGTGTTACATTCACCGACTAACTTCGAAGACCAACGTGGGTTAGCAAGGGCTATCAGTGCAGCTTGACTGTCACTACAAATTCCACTACTGTTGCACAGCCACTTTTTCTCAATTAGCCAGTATGTCACGATCAAGATGGCATAGATTTCCGTAAGGAATACGGTGGTTGTCTGCCCTGTGGCATAGGAGTACTTAGTGTCTTCGTTTAAGTACCATCCAGATCCACTACCATCACTGGTTTTAGATCCGTCGGTGTAGAAAGTGTGCTGGTATCCCATTAACAGGTTCTCTGGACCTATCCCTTGATCTCTATCTGGGATCAAAACGTCATACTTTCTACCGAAGCTAACGAAAAGCACCCGATAGTCCACTGGCATCGAGAACAGTGCGCACCGCTTCAACAATTGGTGGTATAGCTGACAGTGGCCAGTGCTTTTTCATTTCTTCAGACTCCGTTTGTGCGCCGCCTTCATCGCTTCTTTTAGAATGTAAAGATCTAGAGGTTGCCAGTTCAGAATGGCATTAAGGGCATCACCAGATGTCGTACTCATAGCACCTGTGATACCCAAGCACACAGTTCGTTTAGGGCTTTTACTCTGGAATTAACCATTGTGGCTTTCCACCATACTACAGAGGCGTGTGTAATAATGGGTCTAATCAGGGTGATGTACAACCAGTGTACTATCGCCGGTATGCCCTACACTGCCAGAATACTTTTAGTGTCCCAGAAACCTTCTATTCGTCGTCAGTCTTACAGGCCACAATCTAAAATTACTCCTAAGTATTTAACCTCAGAAGACAGTTGCAGTGTTACCCCTTTCAATGTGGATAATAACAGGCCTTCCATATTGCGTCTCCTAGTGAAAAGCACTAAGGTACTTTTTATGGGATTCACCGAAAGACCATGCAATTCACGCCAATGCTCAATCTTATTTAAAGCTACCTGCATTTTACTGCATATAGGTTCAAGTGATCGTCCTGAGATTAATACGCACACATCGTCCGCGTAGGCCAGTTCTAAGATAGTTTACTACTAGTAAATTTGACTGCAGGGTAATCGCAGTTGCAGTGGGCGTGCAAGCAATGCCGTGAAATTGCGAAAATTATCATGTGTCACAAATATTTGCACAGGAATTGTGCACATTATAACATATTATTTACACACACACAGGCACAAATATATGCACTTGTGGATACAGAAGTGAGTTGAAGAAGGTAAGAAGACCGAGTCGTATGAGTGTCATTCAATTGTAAAATGCCCATCTTAAATGCATACTCCTCTTCTGCACACACACACACACTCCCACACATACATACGGGTATGTAATTAACGAATTTATACATTTATGCATTTATGCATGTGTGTATGTGTTTCATGTAAAATTACAATTACAAGCTATGCACCTTAGGGTCTGTCATGTGACACCTACGGAAATTAAAAGTGATATGCCCGTTGGGCTTGGTAATGGGCGTGACGTGGATGCTAAGCGTCATTCTGGTACCCTTTTCCTCGTCGCACACAAAATCGATGCCTAATTTAAATTTATGCGACCATTGTTGCTGTCATTAGTTGTGCACTATTGTTGCTTTTGTTGTTATTGTCATTGTTGCGCTTAAATGATTTTCTCTGTTCCTCTATTTAAACCTATTATTGTTGTTGTTTGTGCTCACGTATACTTAGGCGTTTGTGTGCTGTAATTAAACTAAACAATGCCACGGTTCATTCGCAGATTTGCTGGCCACTCCTTCTTCTCTTCCTGCTCAAATATTCTTATTTAATACGCTGGGGTAAATTTAATTTGGTTGCATTTAATTAAGGATTCTTGTATGTATTTGTAATCCACCGGCATGCTCGACAGCACTAGGTGAATTTCAAAGAATATGTGAAATATGAAAAACATTCTAAGCACTTTTTATCCATGCTTTCTTCTTCTTCTTCTTGGTGTGTAACCGCATAAGCGGTTTTGGCTAAGATCAACCAAGCGCGCTAGTGATTTCATTCTTATGCTAACTGCATAGCGGTACAAACTGAGATTGTGTTGTTGATATACAGTGAGTGCCTTAAGTCTACAAACAGCAGCAAATTTTCTTATTGCCCCAATAATTGAAAAAACCTTTTAGGTGTCTTTTTTCAAAATTCATATTTATACATAAATTTACAAAAATTAAATTATTTCACCTGCTTTATAACAAACAAATTAACAAAAACAGCAGTGTGACAAAAGTCGCCATTCGTCCAACTGCTTTGGTTCATCCAAGCAAAGCAAGCACTGAAAAGTTAGCTGTGAAGTTGATAAATCGTCATTGCTATTACATACGAGTAGACAAAATAATGAGCCCGTTAAAAGAAATATCTGCTAGTTTAAGAAAATTGGTGGTTAAGTACAGAAAATAATATAAATTTAACCCTTTGAGGACGGAGGGATCCGTTCGACGGGCGAGCGTCACTGAGGACGTTGAGCATTATAAAAAATAAGGCTACGTTTAACAGAAGCAATATTTTCCATAAAATCAAAAAATAATAAAAAAAAAACTGCTATCACTGCTAATGTTGAAATGCTTTTTTTTTTTTTTTGTTTTTTTTTTTTAAGGTGGCAAAAAGCATTGAAAGCCGAAAAGTGTGAGACTTGTCTTTCGACTCACCCACTAAAAATCCCACCCCAGCTCCGTTTCCCTCCCGCGGGACGACCGTTAGGTAATACTTCACGGGAGGCTCCCCCTAGAGGCCTATTGCCTCTTCATGAAAATCTGCGCTGATGTTCAGCGTGACGCAATTTAGTGATTCCTAATACCGTTAAGTATTACTAGGTACTACTTCACGGGAGGGGGTGTGGCCTATTGCCTCTACGTAACAATCTGCGCTGTTGTTCATTGCGACGCAGCTTGGTAATTACTATCCTTGCCATGTTACTGACAGCGGACCAATGTTCTTCTGAGTCAAGCATGATATCTACTAGGTTGCTAACCATTATTGGCTTCCCCACCCTATCACTCAATTCTACTCTTTCTAGCTCGAAACGAGGGCAGACAAAGAAAACATGTTCTGCATCTTCAACTAGACTGTCGCAAAAGGTGCAGTACGGGTGATCTTCGTGCTTAAATCTATGCAGATAAGCCTTAAAGCATCCATGCCCACTAAGTACTTGGGTCAGGTAGAAATCTATCTGACCATGCTTTCGATTCATCCATCTTGTGATATTCGGGATCAATCGATATGTTGAAATGCTTGATTGGATTCCTTATTGCACGGATTTCACTTCCACTTGACGAAGTAATGCCGTCATCTTCCGTCTTATCATATTCCAAGTAATATTCGTCAGAACTGTAACTATCTAATGTATCATAAATATAAAATATATAAAAAGCCTGATGTTTCCTCTGGCAGTGACACTGAGAGTCGAAGAACTGAAATTCGTTCTGACTTTACCGTCATCTCACATCGTAAGTTCACATTATAAGGAAGATAAGACTTCATCGCTAATGTCTTTGAATGAAAACGTGACTATTTTACTATACGTATGCGTATCTCATAGCTCAGGACGACATACATCACGAGCCTTGCAGTTACGAATGGTATAAACGATTGTTAAAAACTGCAAAGAGACCAATTCGTATGAAAATAAAAAGAAGTTGTCAGCCTTAAAAAAATTATCTTCACATGGACAATGAACACAGATATAGCGTGTACATAGTCTCAATCCTTGTCGAGTATGGCCTGGCATCTTCTTAATGCTTGCAATCAGCTTCTCTGCGTAGCTCATCGACAAACAGGACTCGATTTTGCGAACTTGACCCACGAGATTCTGCGTAAGATTTTTGGACCTTTGCACGTTGGCAACGGCGAATATCGCAGGCGATGGAACGATGAGCTGTATGAGCTTTACGGCGACATAGACATAGCGCAGCGAATAAAGATCCAGCGGCTTCGTTGGCTGGGTCATGTCGTCCGAATGGATACAAACGCTCCGGCTTTGAAAGTATTCGATGCGGTACCAGCTGGTGGTAGCAGAGGTAGAGGAAGGCCTCCTCTGCGTTGGAGGGATCAGGTGGAGAAGGACTTGGCTTCACTTGGTGTGTCCAACTGGCGCCGGTTAGCACGAGAAAGAAACGACTGGCGCGCTTTGTTAAGCTCGGCCAAAATCGCGTAAGCGGTTATCGCGCCAATTAAGAAGAAGAAGAAGACCCACGAGTTGCTTTAAATCATGGACTGGCCTCACGGCAACATGCGTTTTAATAGTTCCCCATACATTTTCTATGGGGTTGGCGTCTGGGGACTGGGAACGTTAGTGCAATACAATGACGCCATTTTCTTGTTTTGTTGTTTCTCAATGTGTTTTTTCTGAGAGCAGTGGTTTTGATGATGTGGGGCGGTAGGATATGTTCGCCTCCTTCAGTCGTCATTCGATGGTGTTGATAGTCACATCTATTCCCTTTTTAGCAAGAATTGTGCGTGCTTGGTGTAGTCACAAAGAAGGGTCCCGCTTAAAAAATTGGACGATTACTTTATCCTGCTTTTTTGTCGTCACTCGCTTCAAGTCGCGCTCGGAAAAGTCATCAACATTTTTGTACACTTTATACCACTGATTCCACATCCAAACAAACTTTTTTGATTTTTCAATCACTTTTGCAGACGCGGCGTAAGATAATTTCGGCCCTTTCGAAAGCGTGCATCAAAATACCGCCTCGAAACGCTTCGCGTACGTCTCACTCATTTTTGTTTAGTTGCGTTTACGGGAAAGTTTCGAACGACCCTAACCTCAGCTGGCACTGGTGTCGTAGCCCTTGAGTGGCCCAGCAAAAAGCGGAACAAAATATATTTTGAAGTTACAAGAAAAAAAGGTTCTTTTCTTCTGGCACAGACTGTATATACATCCTGGTGCCTAGGTAAACGAAGTTTTGTACAACCTCAAATTAATAACTGTCAAGAGTGACCGTGTTGATACGCGAATGCACAGATAGCATATTTCAGAACAGGGGGTACTTCGTCTTATTTTTTTCCCCATCAGAGCAGTATTAATATTATTACCATACGTATTTAGTATAAGAGCCAAGGCGTGCACCCTACCTGCTCCTTGCCGAAATATTTGAATGGCCCAGACGGCTGTCTGTTGGCCCTCGTGAATTGTGTGTCAGCTTTCAGCAGTTGGAATAAGTGTTTCCTCTGTAGCTTAAGCAAGCTCTGAACGCCAGTTTTTAGGCCACTGTTATTGTTGTTGTAGCAGCATGAACATTCCCATACATATACGGGTAAAGCTGCTGAAGTGACAGTCCTTGACCGGATATAAATCCGGGTCGTTCCAGTTACGTAGAACCGATCGTCGTGGGAACGTTCAGGTCGCCGTCTTTGTTCTTAAAGGAAATCATTAACGGAAAATTTATACATATATCTATAATTGGCGGTTACACTCTTTATTGGTGTTTGGCGAACTCCTCCTATTATTTGTGTTGTGTGTCTTGATGTTGTTCGACAAATTGAGGGACCTTCAGTCTTTAGCCGACTACGAATGGCAGTTGGGGAGATTCCCATAAGCTTTTCCATGGCAAAAATACACTCGGAGGTTTGCCATTGCCTGCCGAGAGGCTATCATTAGTATAATTCATGCCCAGAGGATTGAACCCGGGCACATCCGAATGGTAGTCACGCACCAATTTATTCGACTACGTTGGGAATAGGGAAAGAAAAACGATAGAAAGAATTGAACAGGGGAACTGAGGAAGTCCGAATCCTAGCCTATCAAATCTAATGCAGTTAATGAGTAGAGTAGGGTTTCTAAGCAGGTTCTGCGTTGGAACACATTCCGCCAAGCTGGCCGAAGAGTGGGTAGGCAGGGTACCACCTGGAGACGCTCGACAGACGCTGAAACTAACTGCCTTGCTCTTACGTGGAAGAAACTGGGATATGTAGCTGAAAATTGTGTCCGTTGACAAAGTGATGTAGTTGACGCCCTCTGCTCAAAGAGGAGTTAAAGAAAAAAATAAAATAATACAGATATATTGAGTAGATGCGGAGGAGTGGCTCGAAGTTATATAAATTCTCAACGGACAGCGATCGCTTAAGGCCCTCACTCTTCATGAGGTGTGTGGCTGAATTATCAAGACCCAGAAGCTTCCACGAAGCCATGCCTGATACATCAGGGCCCAGAAGGACTTTGAAATTCTGCAAGCCAAGATCTCTCGCTCGTTGGGCTGACTATCGACTCCTTAGCTACCAGCTTGTGAGCTCAATTTACGTGAAAATTATTTACAAAACATTTGTGCTGTTGCATATTTTGTTGGCTTACGGTAACTAACTGGCTATCAACCATTTCCGCTGACTAGCGAGACAGATTACGCATCCTAAGCTAACAAACAAATGGCGCTTTTATTTTCTAACACAAAAATTACGCCATAAGCTTCTAAAAAATGAAAGTAACAATAATTCAATATCGCATTGAAACATTCAAATATTTTTATGCATTATAGGAAACTGCAGGAAATCTTTCTTCCAATCTCACATGAAAAGAAATAACCATCCTGCTGTTGAAGTTTCCTGTTCACAATGTTTATATGGCCATAAAGCGGGGCTTTACCAGCGAGTTTCCTGCTCACACACTAATGGTTACTCATTAACCGAATAATAATAAAAAAGGTGGCGACGTAAAGGAGTCGGCAACAAAGGTACGTGCACCACACATCGCTCACCTCACACCGCACATGGCACCAAATGAACTGAAACGCAAAACGCACACGCCGATAATTGCAATGCACAGTAAGCAGCGTAATTGAAATACCCTCAAAAAAAAAATGTTGCCTCTACTAAATAAAAACCGGCTTCTGCGAATTGACCAAGTTTGAAAAGACCAACTAGCAGAGACCAAAGTCGACGATGCCAATGACTACGTTGGCAATAACAACAAGTCAATCAACCGTGCAACAGCGGCGTTTTGGCAAATTGCAACGCCAGACAGGTGGGTTAACTAAATGCCAATGCGGCAAGACAACAACATCGAAAGCAATAGAATTTACAGTTGCAAACGAGGCATTTAAATTTACAGTTTGCCGACGGACAATTAGCGCTCATGAGTGTGAGTGCTGTGGTGCGTCACTCACTATTTAGCCGGTGCAAGGCGGTGCAGGGTGTATTTAACTGTGTGCGAGAGTGAGAGAGGGAGAGACAGAGAGCGAAAAAGATGGTGTGCGTAATTTGTTGAAACACAAATGAGTTAATTTGCAGTAGCCGAAGAAGAGAAAAGAAAAAAAGTGCCGTAATACTTTAAAACTGACAAAGGCGATATAAAAAATAGTTTACGAAATTAAATCTGGATATACATAAGTATGTGCATTAGAGTGGGTTAACTCTTTTTTTGACTATGCGAGCAGAAAATCATAGGCAACTTTTCTAAAGAAATCTGAACCGAAAATTGAAATTTTGTCTGCCACATCGGATGTATAAGGTTGGGGCATAATTTCGTAGCGTTTTACCGAAGACTTTTATTTAAATAAAAAGCGATATATATCAATAAGTTAATCAATTAATTATTCACTGTTGCCGTTTATAACATTTTCCCAACTCTCGACCCATTTGTTGATGCCGTTCCGCCAAAAATGGCCTGGCCTGGTGTCAACGAAGTTAGTTGTTGATTCAGTTTTTCGCCTCTTTGTTATCGAAGGTAACACCCTTCTTATGGTTTTACAGGCAGCGGAAAAGATAGTAAATGCTCGGTGTAAGGTCCGGAAAACACAGCGGATGCTGAAGGACCTTCCATTCGAGCTCTTGAACGGCTTTAACGACATGTGCAACATGGGGCCTGGCGTTGCCGTGAAGGAGTACGGTTTGACCCTGTCGATCAGGTTTTTCAGTCGAATAGCCGTATTCACGTGGTGTAGCTGGGCAACGTCGAACTCCTTGTTGACCGTGGCATTCTTTTCGATCATTTCCCAGTGCATCATGCCCTCCCAGTTCCAACAAACATATGGTCTTCTTTGGATAAAGATCCGGCTTGACTCTCAGCTTTGGCGTACCTCCTGGAGTCATCCACTCCTTTCTTTGCTTCATATTGATGTGCAGGGACCATTTCTTCCCCGTGACGACTCGGTACAAAGAGCGCTGTTTTGACAGCGTGTTGTTCGATGGCAGGCGAGATGATGAGAATCAATTTGAAGGCGACTTTCTTTTTTTTTTTGTTGAACTCGTAAGGCACCCAGGCTCCCAAATTTTCGGTAAATCTCATTGAATGAAAATGATTGAGATTCGTTTTATGATCTCAGTTAATTTCTTCCACCAATTCATGACAGGCTTGGCGACCGTTCTATTTCAAAAGTGATTTTAAAAGTTCTTCATCGAATTTAGACGGCCTTCCGCTGCTGGATGTATCATAGACGTCATTTTTGAACTTTGCAAACAATTTTCGTACTGTAGACTCGCCTATGATACCTTCTCTATACACGCGCAAATGTCCTGGGATGCTTCGTCAGCTTTTTGACCTCGATGAAAAGCAAAGAGGAGCAGGTGTCGAAAATATTGATTTTTGCCTCCCGGGTATTCCATTTGTGAGCATCAAAACTAGTAAAAAATTAAATAACTCGGAAATACAATTAACATAGTTTTGTAGAGCAGAAAGAGTTCTATCGAATGAATGCTTACCCTTTGCCAAACGGCAAATACATCGTTGTAAAATAAAATAAAATATAGAAACGCTATGATATATTCCCCGACTCTATATATTTTTCTACTGCAGCTGTTTAGTTTAGAGGTGGCAAATATGATTGACGTACGATGCCATGAAGCAAAAATTATAAATCTTCCAATGGGGTGTTTAATTTTGCGCCACCTGAAAACCTGTATATACTAGTGTATGTTGTGAGATATGGCTCACTGAAGCCACCTAGTCATCTCCAAAATGTTCAATACTTTTCACTTCTCGCACTAAATTTTTCTATTACTTTGAGTTTCACTACATACATCGTATCCAAAAATCCACACGCCTGCGATGGTCGAGTTTTTATTATGTGGCATAAAAAAAAAAAATCTCTGGATTGCTCCAAACTTTTAGGCAGAATTCACTAGAAAAGCAAAAAGAAAAATGCTGTTGTTTTTTCGAAAGCATACAAATTTGATTGATGCACGTGTAGTATAGATTTGACTTGCCGCCATGTTTAATTAATTTTCCTGTTTTAAAAAACTTATTCGACGTATCATCACTTTCATCCACTCACTTCAATATTATCGTACAAACTCGTAAGCGAATTGATACTCATCTACTTAGTCACACACTTCAAGTTTCACTTAATCTCAACTGTTATTAAAGTATAATTTCCATACGGAATGTTTCCACGCACACACACACACGCACACTTATGGGCGATGTATGGAAAAGTTCGTTGAGTGCAGTAAACTTACAGACTTGCATTAAGCAGTGCAGTGTAATTTACTCTTTCAAAAAGTTATGGTGCGTATGCATATATTTTGGCACAAACACACACATATGCACAAACAAGGTTAACAACTCAGGCCAGAACTGCATGCGTGTAGGCTAGTGTGACCATTAAAAGGCACAGAAACCTGCAGCTGGAACTCCTTTCACAAATATTCTTTTTCGTTTTTCATCTGTTTTATTGCCGTTTTAAGCTGTAATTGTAAGAACTTCTTTACTTTTGGCTTTTATGTTTATTTTAAATTTTTTGCGTTTTTTTGCGTTTTTTTTGGTTATGGTGAAGTGATTGTGGGTTTCGCATAAATTTTTGTATTCTAAAAATGGAAATTGAAGATGCGAGTGATGGGCATCATCATTTTTTTTCGCGTTTTTTGCTGTTGGCTCTGTAAGATCAACAAGTTGTCGGAATTTAATTGGGGGCATTTTTCATTGGGTTTCAACACTGTAAGAAATATTTTTGAAATTGTAATTTACTATAGGCAAAAATGGTTTTATAAAGCACTAGCGGGACGCTTGATTAGGTTAGGTTAGGTCAGCCTGGTTGACAACAAGCCACGCATAGACTTTTTGGTCACTAGCGATACCAGATGGAGCCCGACCTCTATGAATACCGAAAATAGACATCATCTAGGATGTCACCGTTTTTGGCAAATCTGAGCAGCGCTGAGAGATCCGCTTTTGAGACGTCCTCCAGGCCTCAAACAATGGTGCTCTCAGGCAGTTTAAACGCGGTTTTAATAATGCCGGACAAACGCACAGAAGGTGTTCTAAAGTTTCCTCAACATCCTCTCTGCATTTCCTGCATTTGTCCGTGTCCCTATCTTGTACGCATGTGCAGCCAATAGATTATGACCTGTTAGCATACCTATGATAGTTCTGCAGTCCTTTCGCTAGAGCGTTAGTACGAATTGAGTCAGTTTTTTGTCGTTAGTTCCACACATGACTTTTGCTGTTTTGCATGTGGTCGGATCAGTCCACCTAGCTTCCACTCGCCTTTTAATGTAGTCGTCCATTTCATTGTATATTGTATTTAGCGGTTTTGGTATGTCGTTCTCTTGTTCATAAGGTAGTCTAACAGCACTTTTTGCTATCGAATCTACTATTTCGTTCCCCATAATGTCTTTGTGATCAGGTACTCGGTACATATGCAGCCTACTGTTTACGGCTAATCTTTTTAGGGCCTCCCTGCTCCGTCGAACATTTTTGGACTTAATACAATTGCTTAATATTATTGCTTTTATTGCTGCCTGACTGTCCGTATATATTAATTGTTGAATTCTTTCTTGCTCTTGTGTAGGCTATCCCCGCGGCTTTGCCCATAGCAAAAACTTCCGCTTGGAAAATACTGCTGTGGTCTAGCAGCTTGATAGGCTGCCATATCCCTAGTTTTGAGCAGTAAAAACCCGCTCTCACTCCGTCTAAAGTTTTAGAGCCATCTGTATAGATGTGAAAAGTTCTATGGCCAGGTTTCATGTCTTTGTGCCATCCCTCCTTTTCAATTGTAGTGCGAAACCTTCTCTCCCAACTAAAGTACGGAGTCATGTAGTCTGTGCAACTGAGCTCCACTTTCCTATTGAGCTGTGACCGAAGGTTCTGCAGGTGAATACTCCAGCAGCCACTAACCTCCTCGCGGATTTCGCTGCCAGGTTTTCCGCCATAAGGTCAATAGGTGGCATGCTGAGTATTATTTCCAGCGCCGCCGTTGGATTGGTTTTCACCGCTCCTGTTATGCACAGAGCAGCGTGTCACTGAATCCTTTCTAGTGGCATTAAGTATGCCATTTTTTTGTCGCAGTCTACCATACTAAGGCCCCATACAGCAATATCGGTCTAACTACGGCCAATGCATCAGAGAGGGTGATAGACTCCAAGTAACTCCCAGCATTCTTTTACATGCGTACAACGCGTTACTGGCCTTTTTCACCCTCTCCTCAACATTGTGCTTTACTGTCTAGTATTACTCCGTTGTACCTTGCATGATCTTTGGGAAGTAGTTCGTTGTTGCCTAGCTTCGGGAGGTTCCACGTCGGGACTTTGTACTTTCTGGTAAAAAGAACCATGTCCGTTTTTCCGGCGTTTATACCTAGCCCTGCGTGAGATGTCCATTGGTGTACCGTTTTAAGTGTGTTATTCACCACATTACTGATGGTGTCCAGGTACTTTCCCGTAACTACTACAGCTATGTCATCTGCATATGCCACTAGTTTTGGTGCCCCTCCGTCAAATTTCTTGAGCAGTTCATTTGCTACAAGTAATCATAATAGCGGCGATAGTACCCCACCTTGCGGAGTGCCTCTGCATGGATATTTTTGTGACGCTCGTATCGTTCCAATCCGCTCTTATCTTCCTGCTAGCTAATAGATGCCTTATCCATAAAGAAACCGCGGGTTGCACACTAAGTGACTCCATGCTATTTAAAATAGCATCTTTCGTCACGTTGTTAAAGGCCCCTGATATATATAGAAATACTCCAAGAGCGTACTCCTTATATTCTAACGCCTTTTCTATGTTTAGTGCAAGTGAGTGAAGTCCAGTTTCAGTAGATCTGCCTTTAGTGTAGGCGTAGTGCGCCTTGGATAACTTGATTACTTGGACGCTTGATTACTTTACACGCAAAAACCGGAAGCTTGTATGAAATAATACAGGAAAATTGTATTGCAAAAAATGATCACCATTCACATTGGAGATCTGGTGAGCAAAATCATCATCATCATCGTTTGGCGCGGCACCTCTTTGTGAGCTTTGGTCTGCTGCACAAAATGTCTCCATTTGATCCAATATTTTTCCAATAAATAAAGTTTTCTTATGTCTTCCTCCAGTTTGTCTTTATCTATCTTGATTTTGGTTTATCTTTTGCTTTCGTCGTAAATGTTTTAGCGTCAATCTGCGTTGAATGCTCGTTAGGTGCATTCTTGTGACAAGACCGTATACATCTGGTTATTAGGTCTTTGATGCATAGCTTCTCTCCGTCGCGTAACATTCACTCCTTGGTCCCGTCATGGTTCTATCTTATATGCCATTCACCGTTGTTGCGTTTGACTGCGCCGAAGATTTTTCTCAACATTTTTATATAAAATTTTTGGTGTAATAATTCCGGAATAATTTTTGGAATTCCCCGGCATCCAAATGGAAAGGGTTGTCCATATCCCAGAGCAAAGGTCGATCCACTGTTTGAGGGTTCACTACCTCCTTTCCACACGGTAAGTCATAAACGAAATACTCAAAAGACATATTCGCGTTTTTTAATAAGTTCTCATTACTGTAATTCCAAAATTTTAATTTAAACTACTAATACTTGTTTTCTCATTTAATTCAACCATACTAAAATGGTTGTCGTTTAGTTTGCGATAATCGACAGGTTAACCAAACAGCTGATTTTGGTTAGGCGATTATCGTTATGAAATGGGTTATCGAATAGCAAAATCGTTAAAATTGTGGTTAAGAAAAGAAAAGAACGCGAATATCGTTAAAATGCCTTAGTGAATCGCAATACTGATCATTATTTCTGCTACGAGATTTACCGAAAAAATGTCTATCAGAATCAGGAGAAGCTTGTCTTATAATACAGGGTTTTGACTGGAATCTTCGCGATAAAGTACAAATAATGGGCTGCGACACAACAGCTTCCAATACTGGCCGTTTCAATGGAGTTTGTGCTAAATATTGCGGAGCAAACTTTAGAAAGAAAATTGTTGCTTTTCGCCTGCCGTCATGATGTTTATGAATTGGTCCTAAAAGCTGCATTTGAAATCAAGATTAAGCAAATTACTAGTAACTCAGATATTCCGATGTTGAGAAAGTTCAGGGAAAACTAGAAAGATATCGTTTCTACAGGCCGCAGCACACGAAGTGTAACCAATTAAAAAGGTCATTAATTTAGTTTGGAAAACTACTTTTATTCAATTAAAAGTAAAAAAAAAATTTGGGAAAATAATACAAAACTAAGAATCAATTTACTTTTGCTCGATATGACCACCTTTTGCCTTGACTATGGCCTTGAGACAGTCTAGAAACGAATCGCAAGCTACCCGAATGTGACTTGCGGGTATTTTAGCCTACTTGCGAACAATGGCTTATTTCAGCGCTTCGAGACTGGTGAATCTTTTAGTTCGGACCTTGCTCTCCAAAATTACCCAAAGGGAATAATCCATCGGATTCACGTCTGGTGAATTTGAGAGCCATTGTGTGGACGTTATGAAGTTCGGAACGTTACTTTTTAGCCACTCTTGGTTCACTTGAGCTTTGTGAGACGGTGCAGAGTCCTGTTGAAACGTCCATGGTCTACAACCGAAATGTTTGTCTGCCGACGGCTTCAAAGTAACCTCCAGAATACTGTCCCCATAATATTTCGCGTTTACCTTGACGACAGACTCGATGAAAACGCTTGCTTGTGCGTGCGGTCTGAAGTTGGTTACACTGCGAGTGCTGGACCCTGTAAATCGGGAGTGCAAATTTGTTGAGCAGTCTTATTACTTATAATTAGTTCCTTAGTCTTCGTTTAACATAATTTCTAACAATTTACTCGCATGATAGATGCTAGAAGGCTGATGTACTCGTATGCTTTTAGACACAATTCTGAGATAATACGACCACAGAATTTTTGCTATATCTCGTGTTTTCTCAGATGTACCCATTACCAACGGGTAATTTCTAGAAATTACAGTTGAAGTACTTTTTTCCTTGCAAGCATTCCTCTGAGAGTTGATTTCCAATGTCATAGCTACAGATTCATACTAGCTCGCTTGACCAGTTCGAAGAGACAGATAAGACAAATGAGCGATTCCACGCCCATTTATCCAAGTAATTTAGCATTGACGACATGGAATGGATATGGCTTGGAATTGTTCAGATAGCCAATGGCTGAACCATTGAGAATTGTGCTGACTACACTAGTAGGTTATTCAATTGTAGTTACTTGCATTTAATTGTTGGCTAGAATAAATTGCTGTGTTCCATTGAGAGATTTCCTTTTGAAAAGTTTTAACAATAAAAAAATGTGCTTGTACAGAAAATTTCCACGCGTCTTGCGCTATACTATGAAACGTGAGAATTTCACTTAGTATCTGCATACTTATACATATTTGTATGCATACAAAACTGAAAAAGGTAAACAGAATGGCAAATACTTGTGTGAAGATATGCAGTGAGAAATCAAAGATCATCGTTCGTGGTGCACACCAATGCGGGGAAGCGCACATTCTCCACTCCTATTCGCCAAAGTAAAGAAGGCATAACTGGAAATGCAGTTCTGTTTTTTTTTAATTTGCATGCCTTCTTTTAATTATTTTTACTGACTCGTACTTAGTTGATAAATATTTAAATTGCACTCCTCGAATAACCAAAGCATTTAAACACACACACACACATACGCATTTAGAAGGTACACACGTATGTGGGTAAGTGGTGTTTTTTGTGTTTTGTTTTTAAGTGGACAGGTAAGGCAAGTTTGGTTTGGGAGTCTTCGGTTGATAATTGTTTTTATGGTAGCGTAAATTTATATGGTGCGCCAACGCCGGCATTGCGGCATAGCTGTATTGTTTGGTGTACTTTGAATTGTGGAGTACAAAAATACAAAAAAATTGTACATATGAAAGCAACAACAAAACCAAAAGCTCAAGCAGAAGTTGAAGCGATGATATAATAAACTGGCCGTAAATGGTCAGACGAGAAGGCAGGTACAAATATGAACAGTGAGTGAGTTTAAGCGGCAGACGACAAGAGGACAGGTAGAGCATGCGCGAGAGCATAACGGAGAGCGAGAGAAATGCAGAGAATGTATTGGCGAAGTAATCAGCTGTTTTTGGCGCGATCACCTATATGCTTGCCTGGCGTTCACCTGAGAGCAAGACCGACTCAGCGCACTCAGTGTGTTTTGGCATCTGTTTATGCTATTTTTGTTCAGCACTCTAGCTCGAGTTTGTGCAAGTAGTGTTTTTTGTTATTTGCGTTGTTTACCGCAACGCACTGAGTCGCGGCCCACCGAAAAACGACGACGACCAGCAGTGGTAGCGGCTTTTAATGTAGCATTTTGGTTGATTTTAAGTTTAGTTCGAAATTTAGCGGCGCGCTTGGTAGACGCTGAGGTGTTTAAGCAATAATTATACACAAAAACGGAGCGAAGAAAATATAAAAAATTTAATAAACGAAAATTGAATGCAATAAAAACGCAAAAGCAAAATTTAAAGTTTAAAAAATAAATAATTAAAAAAATTATATAAGCCAAAGTGTACAGAAACAAAAATAAAAAAAATAAATAAAAATAAGCGAATTATACATTTTTTATTTCAAACCTCAGAAATAAAATTCTAGATTAAAAAAAAAAAAAAAATATTGTATTTCAGATAACGCAAATACAAAAAATTTTCAAAACTGAGTTAGTAAATCAATGTCACTAAATGGCCAAAAACAAAACACAAATTTGTTAAATTAACAAAAAATAAAAATAAAAAAAATATAACTCGAAACATTTTTCTGTCGCAAGTGTCTTGATCTCGATAAACAAAAATTTAATTAAAACATAATAAATATAATATAACTTTCCTTTTTAGCGCGCAACGTGCTTACATAAGTGAAAATAAAAAATTAAAAAATTGAAGTAGCAAAGAAATGTACTAGCATTTCCATATTTCTACTGCATACTGCATTGTCTGTCGCTTAAAATCTATCTTAGTGGTTCATCGAATTCATTAACCTACACATGAGTGATCGCGCGGCTGCATACTGACGATCCATTCAGGCGGTGTGGAGTTGTTAAAAAGACCCCATTAACCCAGAATTGCCAAAGCAAAAGTTTTCGAGGAGAAATTAAGAATTATATTTATGTATGTTTGCTAGTTTGTATTGCTTTCAACTTTAATTTGCAAACAATTCATTGGCAGAGTGGTGTGAAATAAGTCTTAATTACTGGTATAATAAATTGTTTGTGCACTGACTTGGTTGCACATTTGCCGCCTGGTGCCACTGCTCGTCCGTCACCTTTCTACCTCCTCGATATCCTCTGTCTCTCTCCCTCTCCCACCGCAACAAAAATGGATGTCGCTTGGCGTTTGCGTATCATGATCTTCACAGCGCTGGCCTTGATGTTGTTCGGCGATTTTTACGGTTATGGCAGTGTCAGAGGCGTTAAATCGGATACAAATCAAGCGGCTGCGGCGGCGGCCGCCACCACTGGTCCGGGCAAATTCCAACAAAGCGATGCGGATATTGAAATTGGCGAAGGTGAGTAAAACGGTTGTGATTTTTATTGCGTGTGTGTGTGTGTGCGTGTATGTGTTAATAGTGCAAATTCAATACCGTTAAAGTAAGCATATGTGTGTGTATAAGTGTGTAATTTGCTTTTGTGTGAAAAATATTTTAAAATTAAATCGGCTTGGAAAAAAAGGATTTTGGTATTTTTTTTTTTTTTTTTTGAAATTACTAAGGAAGAAGGGTTGTAAAATAATTGAGTATTAATATTTTATAAACAATTTTTAATTATATAGTTTGAATGTGAGAAAGTTTATTAAAATGCACAATAAGGCTACGTAAATGTGGAAGAGACAGCAAATATTTTTCTTCAGCAATAAAATAATAATAAATAATAATAAAATAATAATAATAAATAATTGTGCATAATAATTAGGTACAAAAACAAAAAAAAAATACTAATAATATTTTATTTATTTATATATTTTATAAAAATAAAATTTATTTAATTATATATTTTATAAAAATAAAATATGATTAGTAATGCAATATATAAATAAATAAACTATTATTTGTAATACGAATGAGAAAAATAATAAAATATTTGTAATATCTACAAATTCACAAAAATTCTAATAAAATATAAATAACAGTAAAATTATTCACCACTTCACCTTTCGCCAAAGTTCACAACAATGCCTACTTTGGGTGTTTTGTATGAGCATTTATCCGTTTTGATACAAAATATTTCAGAGATTTGCTGATCTTAAAAAGTTAACACGAAATTTATGTGCTGGAATTAATTTGCCGAATTTTATTATAAACGAATATTCCGTAAATGCAATTGAAACTTGAAACTGAAAAATGGCTACAATTTTGTACCATTGGATTTATTTCGAACGCATAGTAAATAAGCAGGGCCGTAGAGAGCATATCCGGGCCCGGGGGAAAATCCGGGCCCCGGGGGAAAATTGCAAATGCGGGCCCTTTCAAATGATGTCTAATTCATATAAATACGTATAATTTCGAGTCCGGGCCCCTCTGAAATCTCCGGGCCCGGGGGCATGAATTTAGATACATTAATTTCTTATATTTTTTTAAATTTAATTTTTTGTTATTTTTTTTTAAATATTGTTCATTTATTTTAATTTTTTTTAATAATTTTCTTTGTTGTTCTGAATTATTTAGTTTTTCATTTGATTTCCAAAACAGAAAGCAGATAAACGCAGGTTACTTCATTTTCTTTTTGTGTATTGAAATGTTTAATATATTTTATTAACTTAGTTTAAATAAATAAATAAATAAATAAATAAATAAATAAATAAATAAATAAATAAATAAGTAAATAAATAAATAAATGAATAAACAAAAACGCATGAATTTAGATACATTAATATCTTATTTTATTTTTATTACATTATATTTTTTTAAATGTTTTTTGAATATTTTTCTTTTATTTTAATTAATTTATTTATTCTGTTTGTTTTTCTAAAGTAACTAGTTTTTACTTCACTTTAATTTTGGTTTTATTAAATTTTATCTATACATTTATTAGTTTATTTTTTCATAAAAAAAAACAGATGAATTTGGAGAACCTCATTTCATTTTCTATTTCATTTTATGTAACAAAGTTGAGTTTGGATTATAAAATAACTCGTTTTTTATTTTATTTAACTAATTTTTCTTCTATTTCTCTTTCCTTTAATTTTTTATTTCATTCTGGTTGGTTGCTTTAAGGGTGACCCCGCATCGGAGTGCCACATAGACCGCAAGTTGGGTCCGTTGTGTTGCCCTAGAGCTCATTATTTTATATGATTTCCCCACCTAACCGAGATTTTTATTGTAGATTTTGGTCAAAGATATTAATTCGTTTCGAGAATTTGATGAGAGATTCGATTTTCAGGTTCGAGAGTACTGAAAGATTGTCAATTGTTGGAGAGCCTAGACGAGCGAGTCGACTTCTGGCTAGACCGGGACAACTGCACAGCAAATGTCTGCTCGATACTTCCTCATCTTCGTCCTCGCAGTATCTGCACAGGTCGTTTTGAGGAACCCCGAGCCGACGTGCGTGAGTGCCCAAAAGGCAGTGGCCGGTGATAAGAGATATTATATGCCTTAGTTCGTGTTTCGAAAGACTTATAAGGGGTTTTGTCTGTTTCAGATTGTAGGATGGCCAGATTTGTCTGGTCGTAACGCAAGTAGTTTCCACTCTCCACCTCCGATCAGCCATGCTGTGAAATTCTCGATCAATGAGCAATTTACATGTTGAGAGCGGAATGTGGATTGTGGGTAAGCTACTAACATTCGATTGCGCAGCTCCAGCTCTTGCGAGCTCATCAGCTTTGCAGTTACCTTCGAATCCACTGTGACCCGGTATCCAGATAACTTGGACAGAATTCTGAACACTTATCTCGTTAAGAGATAAGAGACAGGATCGAACCACATCTGAGTGGGTATAAGAGGAGCTGAGTGCTCGAACGGCCGCTTGACTGTGGGTGAAAAAGCGGATATCCTCTAGTGATATTCTATTTTCTAAGAACGTATTCGCAGCATACCAGATAGCGTATCCTTCCGCTTGGAATACGCTACAGTAGTCGGGTAATCTAAATGATAGATTGATGTGAGGGGAATTGGAAAAGCTTCCAAATCCCACTTTGCCGTCTTGTTTTGAACCATCTGTATATATAATCAGAGGGCCATCGATTTCGGTAAGATTTGTCTTCCATTCTTCCATTCTAGTTGGGAGTGAACAGGAGAATAACAAGGGTGGTGATGGAAGACTTACATGATAGTCTATGTCGGAAGAGATAACAGTGTTCCTGTTCAGTATGGCCGAATGGCCAAGATACTTATTCCATTTCGATATAGCATTCATGCGTGTCGCTGCTTTCGCTGCAATCGCTTTGCCAGTCAGATCGATAGGGAACAAGTGACGCAACGTATTTAGAGCCTTAGTAGGTGTTGTACTTAAGCATCCTGTTATCAGGAGGCAGGCTGATCTTTGGACTCGATCAATTGTGGCTACTCTGCACCGTTTTTCGAGTGCTGTCCACCATACAACCACACCGTAGAAGAGTATCGGTTTGATGATCGACGTGTATATCCAATAAATGATCCGAGGTGAAAAACCCCAGGTTTTGCCTATAGCTTTCTTACAAGTATAGAGAGCTATGAAAGCTTTTTCACATCTGTTTTCGATGTTCAATTTTCAGCTCAACTTTCTATCAAGAATAACTCCTAGATATTTAGCTGAATCAGATAGAGGTAATGATTCCCCTTTTAAAGTTATTGTTTGCAGTGGAGGAGATTGTTGTTTCCTATTGAAGAGAACAAGATCTGTCTTTGCTGGATTCGCATTTAGTCCGCGTTCGGTGCACCATTTTGACAGAATATTGGTTGAGCGTTGCATGAGCTCAGTGAGGGTACGACCTTGCAGCCTTTCATTCTACTTAACTTTCTATATAATTTGGGTTATATTTTTAATATTATTTTACTTATTTCTTTATAATTTGCATTTTTTATTTTATTTTATTTTACCTAATTTTCTATTTAATATTCGTAAAATTTTTTATTATATTTTACCTAATTTCCAATTTAATTTTCGTAAAATTTTTTATTTCATTTTCTTAATTTGATTTTTTGATTATCGTAAAATTTTGTATTTTATTTGATTTTGTTTTTATTTGTAGAAAAAATTTATTTTTTTAATATTTTTTATTAATTTATTTTATTAAAGAAAACGTATGTACTTAAAAAAATGTACTTAAATAACCTCACTTAAATTTTTTTAATCAAGTTTCATTTACTTCAATTTTTTAATTTATTTAATTTATGTTTATTAGATCAACTTAGGTAATATCACTTATATTGTTTCATTACTTTTTTCTTTATTTTTTTTGTAATATTAATAAAATTATCAATAAATTATATATTATATTAATATATTGAAAATATTAATATTATAAAAATATACTTAATTTTATTTTATAATAACTTGTTTAATATGAAAAAAAAACAATAAACTTAGGTAACTTCACTAAGGTTTTGTTTGGTTAAATTTTCTAATATTTTGTATTAATTTTTTTGTTAAAAAACCGTATAAACTTGAATATTTTAATTTTATTTTACGACATGTTTCTATTTTATTTTATTTAAATTAATTTAATTTATTATTTTATTTTAAAGCAAAAAACCCAGTTAATTTAAGTAACGTCGCTTCATTTTTAGATTTATTTAATTTTTCAATATGTGGTATTTTTGTTAATAATAATTTGTTTGTTTATGTTTTAATATAATATTATTTGTTTTAAGAAATGGGTGATCTAAGATAACTTCACTCAAACATTTTTGAATTTAATTTTGTTTTTAATTTCATTTTTTTATGAAATTATAACTTTTTCAATTCTATTTTACGTCATATTTTTATTTAATTTAAATTAATTTTGTTTTATTTTATAGAAACTAACGAGTTAACTTAAGTAACTTCTCTTCACTTTTATGTTTATGCGCCTTTTTTTAAATTTGTGTAATTTTTTAGTTTCTTTTTATAGATTTTTTTTCCTATTGCTGTAAATGTTTTTTCTTTTTTTTATTTTATTAAAAAAATTGGATGAACTTAAAGTTGGTTATCTTTGATTTCATTTGTTTTTATTAACTAGTTATTTTTGATTTTATTGGTTTTAATTTTATTTTTCAATTTTACACAAAGTAAATTAGCTTAATTTTATGTTATAGGAAAAGCGAGTTATCATAAGTAACTTCGCTTCAATTTTATATTTATTTGATTTTTTAATATTTGAAAATGATTATTTGTGGCATTTTCTATTGATTTTTTCATACTGCTTTAAATGTTTTTTTCTTTATTTACTGGATAAAAAAATGAATGCATTAAAGTTTGTTATTTTTTTTACGTTTTCGATTTTGTAATATTTGGTGTTCATTTCTTTGTAGCAAAAACAATTGAAGTCAATTCACTCTTACTTCTGTTTTATTTTTATTAAATTGGGCTTAATATGTTTTTTTTTGTTTTGCTTATTTCATTTTGTTCAAAAAACTGGATGAACTTAAATGACTTCAGTTTTATTTTTTTTTATTGTTGGCTGATGAAGGGCTTAAAATTGCCTAATGTATCATCAAAGCTGCCGTCACAGCAATAGTATGTCTGGAGATTGTATTTCATTTTAGATTTTAATATTTTGTATTGGTTTCTTTGTAGTATAAAAACTTGGATAGCCACACTTTCATTTATTTGTAAACAATTTTGATTTTAATATTTTTTACTAAATCTTTTTTTTAATATATTTTATTTTGCTTAAACATACATGAAGTTAGGTAACCTCGCTTGAATCTTTTTTATTACATTTTTGTAATATTTTTTAGTTTTATTTCAATTAATTTCATTCAATTTTAATTTATTTTATAAAAATAAAAACGAATAAACTTAGGTAACTTCACTTAAATTTTTTTATTCAATTTCTTTTTAATGCTTTTTTATTAAATTTTGTTCCTTTAATTATTTAATTTTATTTTTATTTAATTTTTTTTTATAACTTTTCAGTTAAATTTTATTCTTTATTTATTTTATTTAAAAAAAAGTGGTGAATTGAGGCGAATTCGCTTAAATTTCTTTTTTTCACATTTTTTTTAAATTTATTTTCGTCCTTTTTTTAAATTTAATTTAATTTTAATTTACTTTATATGCGGCTTCGGTTAGGTTAGGTTATGGTTGTAGTCGGTCCGTATGACTAACTCACTTAGACCTTACAGGTCCATTGTTATAGCACTGTGCGACACGGGAACCTTGTTTATTTACTTTCATGAAACCATTTTGAGGATCTTATGAAGCGCAGGATTGGTCTAATCCCCGCGCCAGATAGTTTTGTAAGATAATTGAAAAAGTATCTGCCAAGAAAACCTGCTCTGATTTTAGCTAAGGCTGGACAATTGCAAAGGAAGTGCTCTACTGTTTCTTCCTCCTCCTCATCTCTACAGCTTCTACAATTTTCATGAGAGAATACTCCTAGTCTCAAGGAATGCCTTCCAAATAGCCAGTGGCCGGTGACACAAGCCGAGATATCTTCTCTTGAGAGGCTAAGCAATTCCTTTGTCCTTTTCTTGTTTATTTGCGGCCATAGTAGCCTGGTTGTTACGCATGTATCTTCATCTTCCCATGACCTATTGTGGTTTTTTATTATTAATTTACTCATGACCAAAGTTATTCCAATGGTACTTTTATCACTTAACAGTTGAAGAGCAGTACCTTTTCTGGCTAGCTCATCACCTCAACAGTTTCCCTCAATATCTCTGTGTCTCGGAACCCAAATACGGATGACCTTAAATACGACGCTAATATCATTTAGGGCTGCTCGGCAGTCCTGTGCAATCTTAGTATAGCCGCATTCATTGGTTTAATGGCCGCTTGGCTATCCGAGAATATATTTATAGTCGCCTTTGTTACAGCATGCATATTTAGGTATGTAGCCATTTCTTTTATGGC
The DNA here is from genome assembly GCA_037575425.1 of Anastrepha fraterculus. Lineage (NCBI taxonomy): Eukaryota > Metazoa > Arthropoda > Insecta > Diptera > Tephritidae > Anastrepha > Anastrepha fraterculus. The sequence goes on along the minus strand of JAYXIM010055327.1, from coordinate 68,210 downwards.
TAGAACCTCTGCCTGATAGACACTGCAGTAGTCTGGTAGTCAAATGGATAGTTCCAGTCCTAATTCTTTTTAAAATACTTCATAGCCAACTTTATCGTCTAGCTTGGGACCATCTGTATAAAATTTGAATTCCCCCTTCTCCATGGCCTAGGTGTCTGCCACTCCCTTCTTGACGGTATACTCGTCTTGAAGAGCCTTTCAAAGGTGAGTTTAGGGATAAAGTAGTCTATTTCTTGTTTGGGACTGTTCAGAGTGTGCAAAATATAGGCGTGGCCAAACCGCCGTTCTTTTTATAGCGTCATGGCGGCCACGTTTTTCCCTACGAGATTTAGTGCAGGCAAATTAATTAGTACTTCTAGCGCTTTGTTTGGGGTAGTCCTTAAAGCACCAGAGATGCATAGAAGAGCTGTTCTTTGGACCTCATGACGTAACTCGCCTTTAGAGCAGATGGCCACCACGCGACTTCACTACTATTTTCTTTTTGTTCCATTTATTAATTTATTTATTTTATTTAAGAAAAAATACAAATTGTAATAAAATCAATTTAATTTTATTTTTATTTATTTTAGTTTAAATATAATTTTTTTTTTAATTTGTTTCTTTATTTATTTTATTTTAAATATAATTTTTTTTTGTTTAATTTGTTTCTTTATTTTATTTTATTTATATTTATTTTATTTTATTTAACAAAAAATAGATGAATTTAGGCAACCTTGCTTATATTTTTTTATTACATCTTTTATTTATTTCGGTTTGTTTTTATTTAATTTACTTAATACAAACCTTCACCTCAATTTTTTTTGTTACATTTTTTAATATTTTTCACAAAGTTATTTTACTTAAGAAACAATATAAAATGTAATAACATAACTTAGATTTTACTTGTATTTAATTTGTTTTTAATGCTATTATATTTTTTTTTGTTAATTTTTTCTTTATTTATTTTGTTTTATTAAATGAACCTCACTCGAATTTCATTATTTTTTATTCTTATTTTATTTGCAGTATTAATAGGTTAATTAAAAAATTTTGATTATTTTATTTATAATTATTTTATCAAAATTTATTTTATTTTCTAAAAAAACTATTGACCTTCATTTCTATTCCACTTTAGTTAAATTATTTAATAATTTACTAAGGCAAAAAATAAAAAAATAAAATAAAAATAAAAAAACAGATAAATCTTGATGGCCCCACTTCAGCTTTATGTTTATTAATTTTTATTGAAATATTTTTCACAATGTTTTTTGCCGTATTTATTTTATTAAAGAAATGGATGAATGGACCTTTAAAATATAATACAATAGATATTTTTCAATTTAATTTTTATAATTTCATTTCATTTTATTTATCATTTTGTTATCTTATTTGACTTCTTTTTCTTTTATCTATCTTGTCTTCTTTTATTTTTTATTAAAAAAAAATAAATAATTGGCGCGTACACTTCTGTTAGGTGTTTGGCCGAGCTTCTCCTCCTATTTGTGGTGTGCGTCTTGATGTTGTTCCACAAATGGAGGGACCTACAGTTTCAAGCCGACTCCGAACGGCAGATATTTTTATGAGGAGCTTTTTCATGGCAGAAATACACTCGGAGGTTTGCCATTGCCTGCCGAGGGGCGACCGCTATTAGAAAAATTTTGATTTCACCGAGATTCGAACCAACGACCTCTCTGTGAATTCCGAATGGTAATCACGCACCAACCCATTCGGCTACGGCGGCCGCTTTATTTTTTATTAGGTTACTTTAATTTGCGTTTGTTTTTATGTTGCTTTTAAGTTTTCTTATTTTGTCTTGTTCTTTCTCTTTCTATAATAATTGAATTTTTGTTTTGATATTTCCAAAACTCCATTCATTAGCCGGTTCATACGCACGCTTAGCAATAACTTAATGCGCATAAGAGTACGTACATGCTGATGTTAATTTATGCGCATATGTAAAAGTGGCGTAAAGTTTCTCTGATGGATCTGACGTATTATATAATCAAAGAACTAAAATACGCCACTTCAATTGTATTTTCTCGAAGTCGGCTCCTACTAATTAATGACGCAGTTTATGTTGAATATTTACAATTTTGCTCTTCTTGACCATGTTGTTGTTGTGCAAGTTGAATAATTCAATTTGCATTTTCGAAATTTGTAGAACAACTTTGACAATTTATAATTATCCACTTACATATGTACATATATGTAAATTGTGCATAAATTTACGTTTTCTTGTTCGTAAACAAAAACACCAACAATCCCTTTTTACGTAAGTCAAGCCATTGAGTCTATTTTAAAAAATACAAATGGAAACAAATGACAATTCTAGAATGCAAAAAATCCACTACAATGTCATTTTAAGACCAAACCAAAACAAAGTAAGCACAAAATATGCCATTAAATGGAAGTGCGCAAAATTCGTTATCTGTGTAAAAATCACAAAAATCACTTAAAGTGTTGTTGGATAATTAGCAAAGCCCAAAATGTGAAACAAAATAAAGTCCCTATACATAGTTTTTGCTGTATTACTCGTATATTTCACATTTCAATGTCATACCTCATGCGAGTTGACCTTAACCGAGCGCTGGCGGCGCTGTTTACGACGCAGAGGCAATTAAAAAACGCCCAAAAATGAGCAAGAAAAAAGTTACACCCACGCAACGATTGAAAAAATCGCAAAGAGGCAAGGTCTTCAAGATGAAAAAGGGAATAAAAAAAAACTTAAAAAAAGAGATAAAATAAATTATAAAACTCACCAAATGTATAGCAGATTGAATTTAAAGTGAAAAAATATTACCAAAGTGAGTCACGTTGACTGCTCACAATTTGCCAGCTAACCTCTTCACGGTTAAATGTGATTTACTTTGTAGTGTTTTTTGTTGGTTTTTACAGCAACATGGCACGCTTCGTGTGTATTTTCAAATGTTAAAATTGCCATGGAATTTTTCCACAATCTGACCTTAAAATACACCAAATTGCATGATTTATTTCTGAGTAAACGGAAAATAGATTCAAATTGATTTGAAATACAGTAACCGCTCGATTATATAGCCACTCAAATATTTCAATGCGCACTTCAACGGTCTTGGGTATAGCAGTTTTTAATATCAAAATGTACAACAACAAATAATACTTAGTACGAGTACTTACATATGCACATTCATATGTACATATATTGCATGTTCTGAGTGTGAACTTGTGAAAGTGGAATTTATTTTTGATAAAATACGTAAAATCTCTTGGAAAATTGTAAAAAATATTTTTTTCGAATGAATGAAGAATTTGTTAGAATTTATTAAAATATTATACGTATGTACATTAGATGTCAAGTGATTAAGTAAAGGGAGGTTAAGTTTCAAAGCCCGGTGTTGATTTTGAATCAAATATCATTTTTTTAGGAAATTATTGTTATTTCTCTTTATTATGATAATATTGGTATGGCTTAATTACGTATGAAACAAAATATTGGCCATAAGGCAGCCGCGGTCTCGGCGGCACACCTCCAACCGATGGTCCAAATTTTCGATGACTCTGAGGCATAATTGAGGTTGTATGCCGTTAATGTGCGGAATTATCTCATTCTTTAGCTCTTGAATTGTTGCTGGCTTATCGACGTACACCTTTTCTTTCAAATAACTCAAAGAAAGAAGTCCAACGGTGTAAAATCACATGATCTTGGCGGCCAATTGACATCGCCGCGACGTGAGATTATTCGGCCATCAAATTTTTCGCGCAAAAGAGCCATTGTTTCCTTAGCTGTGTGACAAGTGGCAGCGTCTTGTTGAAACCGCATATCTTCCACATCCATACCTTCCAATTCGGGCCATAAAAAGTTCATTATCATCTCACGAGAGCGAACACTATTCACAGTAACTCATTTTGGAAAAAATACGGCCCAATGATGCCGCCGGCCCATAAATCGCACCAAATAGTCACTCTCGGCAATCACTCTTGGATTATCATTCGCCCAACAGCGGCAATTTTGCTTATTGACGAATCCACTGATGTGAAAATGTGCCTCATCACTAAAGATGATTTTCTTCGAAAATTGGTCATTCACTGTTGCCATTTCCTGCCACCATTCTGACCATGGACGACGTTTGAAATGGTCAAGAGGCTTTAGTTCTTGAGTCAATTGCACCTTGTAAGCGTGTAAATGCAAGTCTTTATGCATAATGTTCATCAACGACGAGCGTGAGTGGTGCAATTGTTGGGCACGACGACGAGTTGAGGTCGACGGCTCTTCAACCACACTATCGCGAACAGCAGCAATATTTTCTGCAGTACGAGCTGTACGAGCATGCACTGGTGTTTTCACATCTCGTTCAGACCCGGTTTGCTCAATTTTTCCGATTGTACGCACATTTGGACGATTAAATTGACCGCAAAAATCACGAAGTGCGCGATATGCATTTTGATTAATTTACTTTAACGCGTTGCTCGATTGTGTATCTGTCCATGGCTCAAATTGAGTTAGTCTGAAATTGAAAATGCAGAAAAAGCTTGACATTTAGGTGTGGTTCATATTCAAGATCGGCTCTTCAAATGTAAGCACCCTTTATTTTGGTCATTGTCGTAAATTTTTCTAAAAACTGAAAAAAAATTTGAAAAATTTTTAATTTTTTTTTTTAATTTAGAGATTTATTTAATGTTGAAAACTTTTGTATCGAGTTGTATAAAGTGAAATATCTTTGGTCATTTTTAATATAACAGTTTTATAACGGATTACGAGGTAGTAGAGGCCCGAAAAAATGATGATTTTCAATATTTCTTTTTGCTAGTCAATTGCCTTACTTTACAAAAATAAAATCATAGCTTTAATACATCATGTTTCGACTTGACTTAAGGGGGAGGTAGGGTTTAGCGCTAAAAAAAAACACTTTTTTTGTGAATTTTTTACAGAAATATGGCTTAAGATACTTTAATAAAATCAGTTACATGTTATTGTACGTCTTTTCAATAAGTGTTTAAAAAAATGTTAATAATAAAATATTGACAAATAAGCCCATGACAGAGTTTTTTTGGAGATATGTTTTTCGAGAGGTGCTCTGCGGTGCCAATCGGCATTCGTCGTAGAATCATCTGAAACTAAAAAAGTCGAATTTTTCAGTTAAAGTATGACGTAATGCTCCGCCCTACATTAATAAAAATTTTTTTTTTCATTTTTGTAGTTTTGGTGGCAAAAAAACGTAAAACGAGCATTTTTGGAGAAAAATTTCGCCATATTTGTAAGTGAAAAACAACCTTAAAAAACAAAAAATAAAAAAAAAACAGTGTAGGGGGGAGGTATTTTTGATTTAGAAAACGTGTGCCAAATTTGAAAAGAATCGGTTGAATAGTTTCGGAGTTGTGATTGGCACCGACTTTTAAGAAGTCGTTTCGGGAAAAACGCGTTTGAAAAAATGACTCTGAAAAATTATCTATGCTCCGCATTCGAGGTAGAGTGCCTACAAAGGCTATAACTTTGAGAGTTCTGCTCCGATCCACTTAAAATTTTGACACAACATTCTTGAAATGATTTACTATAAGATGAGTGAAGAAAAAAAATTTCGATTTTGTGACCCTACCCCCCCCTTAAGCAAAATTTCAAAAAAAAAAAAAATAAGTGTACAAGTTTTCACTCTTTGTGTGGAGCCCGTTTCACCAGAGGTGCCTTGCGGTGATCATCCCAAGTGCTTGGGGATTCATCTAAAACCCATCGGACAAGATAAATTAGTTTTATTAATAAATAATCTTGTGTCTGACGGTACATTTTTTTCCAAAATTAATAATCAGAAATTATTTTTCAGTTGTCCGAGAAAAAAACCGACAATTAATTGCTTAAAAAAATCGAAATTTTTGAAAAAAAAAAATCCTTCGATCATGCACGAGTTTTTTATGTTTTTCAAAAGCAGTATAAATTTTATTGAAAACTACTGCAGTTTTTAAGTTACAGTGATCACCAGTTCAAAAAACATAGTTTTGAGAAAAACGCATTTAAAGTTTTGCGAACGCTCCCGAGCGCCCTTTGTTAATTGTTGAATAACTAGTAAAGTATTTATCGGATTCACTTCAAATTTTCACACAATATTTTTAAGATATTATACTTTAAGAAAATGCAAAACAAAAAATAAAATTTTTTGGAAAATCTGACTTAACCCTTTAAAAAAAAATTATGATACAAAAACTGCCACTTCGCCATTTTAAGATATGTCAACATTAGCATGAATATGTAAAATCTGATATTGCCACAAGAAGGTTTGATATTTTTAGGTATAACGCTACTCAGAACAGTTTTTCATACTTTATACTATTTCTCCTATTTATCGGTACTTGAGTCATTGGGTTAGGACAAGTACACAAAATCACAAGATCCTTTTTCGCCACTTGAGTAGATCATCTTGAGCGAGTGGATAAATCGCTCTAGCAAAGAAGGTGCTCTTTTCGCAATGTATTGGTGGAACTCGCAAAAAAGGACGTTCTCATCTACGTTGGAAAGACCAAGCGACGTCGACCTATCCGCCCTTGAAGTTTCTAACTGGCGCCAACGCACACTATGCAGAGGCGAATGACGCAACATTTTAGGAGCGACCAAGACCGACCATCGATTGTAGTACGTAATTAAGTAGATTAAAGCCGCTCGTGGGGGCTTCCCTGGTTAACAAAATCTCAGCTACTGAATTTTGTGGGTGCCCTTAACGAACATTTTCTGCAAGGTATGCATGCTGTGGGGCTCGGCAATACTTTGAGTTATTTTGCTGTAGGCACATCTCCTTAGCTGCTTTGCTTTCCGCCGTGCTAAGTTTTTGGCATCTTGGTTCTCATTTCTTTGCTGCACCTGCTGATAGAGCAGGCCTACTCTTACTCCATACTCTCTCTCTCTCTATCTTTCTCTCTTAGCTTCACAATCTGTGGTGGACCATAGCTTCATCAACAATCTTCCTCCAATTCAGTCTCTCCCTTGCCTCATTTCTCCAATTACGAACGTTCACCGTTTTAAAGCCTGCTTCGACGTACCCTCTTTCTTGGTCGGCATCTCTTTCTTCCTCCAATTGTACGCAAAGTAAATACCCTTTTTTAGATTCTTTCGTTGGGCATTCTTATGACGTGGCCATCTAATCCGCTGCGCTTTAATAAAACGTATTACATTTTCACCACCAATAAGGTTTTCAATTTCGTTGCTGTAACGCATGCGTTACGTCCCATTTTCAAGCCGAATAGACCGCAGATTTTTCTCATTATGGTTCTTTCAAATCGCAATACCTGGTTTATATCATTATCATTAAAAAGCCCCACAAAAAGAAGCGGAGCGGTCAAATCAGGCGATCTTGCTGGCCAGTGCAAATCGCCAAAACGGGAGATTAGGAGCCCGGGAAATGCATCCTTCAGCATATCGGTTGTGGCACGTGCAGTGTGTGCCGTTGCACCGTCCTGTTGGAACCACATGTTTTCCAATCCCAATTCATCAAGTTGCGGCAAAAAGAACTCGTTGATCATTGCTCTGTAGCGCTCATCATTCACAGTAACCGTTTGGCCCGCGACGTCTTCGAAGAAAAAAGGTCAGATGACTCCTCCAGCGAAAACAGCACACCACTCAGTGACTTTGAGCGGGTGTAATAGCTCTTCGTGGGTTACACGCGGATTTTCAGTGCCCAAGAAGCGTAAAATTTTGCTTATTTACGTACCCGCTAAGATGGAAATAGGCCTCATCACTCATTTTTGATGAAAAATCATCTTCCTCTTGGTGATGATTAAGGATGGCTGGAGCGTATGTTAGACGCGATTGGCGGTCAGCAGCTAACAGCTGATGCACCGTTTGGACTTTGTACGGAAACATCTTCAAAGCTTGTACCAAAATTCGCTGTAAAGACCGTCGACTGATACCCATTTGCGTGGCACGTCGTCTGGTCGATGTCGACGGCGCCTCCATGACATCCTCGGCTACAGCAGCAATATTCTCTGCAGAACGGCTACTACGGGGTCTGCCACGCCTAGCAACATCTCGTGTTGTGCCAGTCTCTTCGAGGCGAGCGGCTAAACGTCGCAGTGTTTCACCAGTAGGCGTTGGACGGCGAGTAAATCTGCGACGAAATTCACGTTGTGCCAAAGTCACCGACCGATTATTGGTCAAATAAATAGTCAGCAATATTCCGCGTTCTGGAGCAGTGTAGCGTAACATTGTTTGTAATTTCAAAACAGAACTGACATTAGGGGCCAATCGCAAAATTTATAGCATTTTCTGATAGGAGGATTACTTTAGCGCCACCTGTTACTTATAAGTTTGCGAAACTGCTTCTGAGATAGCCAAATGCAGAATCGTCAGACCTCTTCTTAGCTAATATTGTACATATGTATATTCTGAACCAATACAGACATAAATTTTACGCACTGAAGTAGAAAATATAAATATTTATAGAGAAGATTTTTAAAAAAAGCCACTAACAAACAACTCATACTGTTAATACTCGTATATAATTACAAGTAGGAGTACATACCTACTTGGTTTACAAATCGGTGAAGCGTAAAATCATAGAAATGACAGAAAGCATTGGGAAAAAAAAAAAAATAATAACAAAATACTACATAAGAAAACGCAAAACGTGTAATATCAGTGACTACGAAGCAATGAAATCGAAACTTAACGGTTGAATGATGTGATAATAATAGGAATAAAATGTTTATTAAATATAATACAACAAAACCCGACAGTCAACTTGGACGTAAAAAACGGCAACTCAACCTGATATACAATCGTAAAACACGCAATATTGAATTAAGTTAAAAAAAATATTTAGTATAAAAACAAATTATTATCTCAAGCTTAAATCTTTGTATTTATGTGGACTTCCCAGTTGGAAATTTTAGCTACACAAATAGTATATATCATATACCTGTAAATATAATATAAGGTATATACATGACAAGTTCACAGTCGAGACAGTCAATCGTTCAAACACTCTCCCTGTATACAAATCCTCAGGTGTTTCAAGTGGATAAGAGCAACTTCACAAAAGAGAGGGCCAAAGTTTGGAAGCTTTTTTATCTTTTAATCAAATCAAGAAGAAATCAAGGTTTTAGAGCCATATAAGAAGAGGAGACAGTTTAGCTTCAAAGCTTAGAAGTAATTTAGTCCAAATTCTTGTTTAAAGGTTATGATTATCCTATTAATAACAATGCCGGCTTAAAGTGGCATTACTGGATAGATGGCAACTATATTAAAAAAAGTAAAAAAAAAATCGTACGTTCCATATTGAAGTCATTGAATTTATTAATATGTAATACCTTCTTTAATTCCTTTAACTAATATATTTCACTTAAGGTAGCTATCAAAAAATATAATCGGACTAATCAATATTCGTTTGATATGAATATGTAATATTTTTTTTTTTTTGATTAGGAGGTTTAAAATGTTTAAGCACCATCAAAGCTGCCGTCGCAGCAATGGTATGCCATGGGACTATAGAACTCCCCCGTCGCCCACCCTGGAAACGCTTTCGCATTATTTAAGAGTGGCGTTCCATCTTCCTCCCTACAAGGTATGTGCTTGTGTGCCTGCGTTCAGGTCCCACTTTTTTATCCGGAGAATTTTTTCGGCGAGTCTACTGATGATTTCGCACGTTTCCTAGCTGATTAGCATCTAGGCTATAACATTTTCAGTGGTTGTTTGGCTGACTACATTCTCCAGCTTTCGACGTTCTTACTACCAACGCGTGCATTGGAAGAATGTGTGCTCAGTATCATCTTCGGTGGTATCCCCGTATATGCATTGGGGTGTTCCCCAATTTGAACAGGTATTTCCGAAAATACTAGTGCGCCGAAAGCATTTCGGTTGTACACAAATTTAATTCACCGAAGCTTCTACTGTCATCTTTTACTAACCTAACCGACCATCTGCCGCGTGTTTCGTTTTTCTAGTGGTCTTGCTATAGCCTTAGTGTTTCGTCTTTTATTTCGCGCTCTGCTGGTTTGCTATCTCTTTCTTCCATCCCATCATTTTCGAAGGCTAGAAGGCTAAGAAGTCAATCGGTATTGAAACACTTACTACTTAAACAGCTGGTTCTGATACTGTGCGCTGGGCAGACACAATTCTCAGAGCTGCCGTTCGTTGTACCGATGCTAGGAGTTTACACCAGTAATTCGCTTTAACACATTTGCCCACAGTTTAGCTTCGTATAAGAGAACGGAGAGCGTGATAGCCATCATTATTTTTGGTTCCCTCTGGGTTGATCCCCCTATGTTTGTCATCAGTTTCTGCTGCGCGCTTTATTTGAACCCACAAGGGTGGTCTTGAGGCCAGTCTTATGCCTAGGCACTTTAGAAATTTTTGTGGTTAGCGTATTTGAGCAAGTGTGCATGCTAACTTCTAAGGGGTTCTGCTTCTCGGTTAGAAGTATTAGCTTCGTTTTCTGTATGGTTAATTTGAGGTCACGTGAGCCTAGCCACATTTGTGGCCGTACCATGGTTTTTAAGTTTCCTACCAGATTCTTCAAGGTTTCATGCTGTGATAACTGCTGCAATATCGTCAGCGTACTATCGGGCATTTCTATACATATTGCATATTTCGTCATAGCTAATGTTCCATAATTCAGGAACAAGAATTGATCCTTGTGACGCTTCGGATGTGACGTCTATGTATCGCGAGCCCTCTGCGGTTTGATCGGCGTGTTTACGGTGTCGCAAGTAATTCCTCATATATAATAATTAATTTACATAATTATATGTAGTTCACGGTAGCTGGCAGCCCTGTCATAAATGTATGCGCATTAATCAATTTTCGTTTGATTCCATGATAATGTAATCATTTAATTAGCTCGTGTAATTAGTTTTAATTTTTCCTGAAGATGGCAACCCTATCCAAAAATTTAACAAGTTCAGATGAGTTTACGCTTTCGCAAGTAATTTTTCATATGCAATAATTAATTTAACATAATTATATTTCGCGGTAGATGGCAACCCTATCAACAAATAAATGCGTATTTATAAATTCTCGCTTGTCACCAATAAAATACTCATTTAATTAGCTAGTGTAATTAGTTTTCTTTCTGAAGATGGCAACCCTACCCAAAAATTTAACGAGCTTAGACAAGTTTACGCTGCCTCAATTAATTCCTCATATGTAATAATCAATTTAATAATTATATTTTGCGGTACATGGCAACCCTATCAAAAAAAACCGCATATATTTTTTGATAAATTAAATAATAAATCTTCGTTTGATTCCATGATAATGCAATCATTTAATTAACTTGTGTAATTAGTATTAATTTTTTCCAAAGATGGCAACGCTATGCAAAAATTTAACTGAACCTAAGCTTTGCCAAACAATTACCATTTCATGCAAATATTGTAATGCGTTTCTGAACGTATTTAGTTGATTTTCATTTTTCATACAGTTGGCAACTCAGCTCAAATATATTTTTTATTAACAAAGATTTTTGTATTACCGTGGTTTTGAACCGCAATTTATGATTTAGATTATTGTTATACTTAACGTTGGTTATTATTTTATCATTCATTATTTTACTAAAGCGGTAACCCTACGCAGAAATATGTTTAGTTAAAGTTTCCCAAACACCTTTTGCTACCAACATTGCACTATCTTTGCTCTACTTTGTTCGAAAGTGTAGCTGCTAGAGATGCTCGAGGAGTACACTTTGATCCACATTGTTTTGGTCTGAGATCGCTTGGATTAGCCAACTAAAGTATAGCCCTTCCCAAAGAACATATTGGGTTCGTATTTAAGAACAGTCAGTTAGATTTGCTAGAAATCGAACAAAATCTATACCATAAATATTCGTTTAAAGTACAAAACTGCGTATGGAAGCTCATCTAAATTTTACAGGAGAGCGAAAAAAACGTCTTATTTAGACTAGAATCTATAGGAGGTTTACACTTCGATCTCATGGTCTTCTGTGCCCAAGCGTCTTATTTAAAAACGTTTCTGCATTTCTGGTCATATTCATGAAATATTTTTTATCCATGGCTAGATGCCAGAAGCTTCCGGTGAGCAAATCTCATTTTTGGCATAAATGCCAGCTGGGAGGTTTTCCACTTGAATCGACGATACATAAGTGCATTTTGGTTTGAAAATTGCATTATTGATACCTCACTAAGTGGTTCAACTACGAATTTGTCTCTCATATCAACTGACTTCAGCGTTGCTCAGTGAAGATAAATTCCAGCTGGGTCTGCATATGCGCATATTAATGCCTCCACAAATCTTGATTGATTGAAAAAGCCATACATTAAACACATACATTTGTTAAAAGTTGGTTTAACTGTTGATGTTATAGTTGTGTGCTTTGCCTTTGTTGCCAGCAGATGGGCTGTAAACGTGCAGCGTTAAGAGATCGTGAGAGGTCGTCGGCTATGGCTATTGTTGGCCAATTAAAACAAAAGCTGAGAAATATTTTGTGCTGTAGCAATTAACACAGCACCCATCGTATGAAATTTACAAAAATTCACAGATTTTAAAATTTTCTTGATTTACTTAACAAAAGCACACAACAAAGTAAAAGTGATGGTGAGAGCAACAGGAGGCACACCTGCAGTCGACTACTAACAAGTATGCTTGCGCCGCCAGGTGAAGTGCTATAAGGTAGTTGCATTTGCAGCGGTAGCACACAAAAAAATGTAGGCACTTAAAACGATATTCCCACACACCTACAAGTATTCACATCACAACAGAAATCAACTTCCCGCGCCACTGTTATGTTTGCTCTGTGCATTTGTGGCAATAGCCGTTGTGATGCTTGCTTTTGTGGTTCATCCATTGTTGTCAGCAGCGTTATTCGAAAAATTTTGTGAAACCAACTTCGTAGTGCACTTGCAGTTTGTTGCTGCAGATGCGCTGTAATTGTTGTGGCATGTCGCAGTATGTACCTTTTGGGTTCAGCATAATTTTTTACCACATTTTTTGTTGCTTTTTTGCTTTCCTCCACTTATTTGGTGCGCTTGTTAAAAGTGAAAGTTTAGGGTCACAAAAATGCTGAACTAAAATATGTAAAAAAAAAATTAATAATTTAAATGAAGTTTTTCTCGTGCAAATGGGCAAATGAAGCAATGAAGCGTTAAAACGCTTTGACTTCCTGGCCTCTCGCTATAGCTATCGCTACAACTTTTGCCACTATCGCTGATTTGACTGTGACTGTGGCGCATTAGCTCCGTTTGTTGCAAAAAAGTTGGCTTGCCATAATTTTGCATAACCAATTGAAGATTATGCATTTTATATATCACAAAGTAAAATGTTGTGAAATTTGCATGGGATAAGTGGTACTAAACGGTTAAGTAGCCAATAAAAGTGGACGTGAGAATTTGCTACTTTCTTGGAAGCTTTGCTAATTTGTTAATTTGCACTTTTAAATGCTTGGTAATTGTCGGATTTCTTTTAATTAAAATATTTATTTTAAAAGAGTTATTAAGCCAAAAGGAACATTACTTTAATGCTATGAGAAAGCTGTAAGATAGCTGACAGTAAGAGATTCATAAGTTGTATAATTCATTTTCCGAAATCATTTAACCCTAGAAAACTAAACCCCGCCTCTGAGGCGCAAATATTGTAATTTTTACGTATTTCATTATGATTGAATGCAAGTGGCCGCACGAGCTTTCAAACCATTATAGTAGTCTCTTGTGTGAGTTTGTGGGCGAACGTTCATTGCACAAAGTTTTTTTGTTACGGAGATATATTAATTCGTGTTGCCTGAGAGGCGAGGTTTAGTATTAAAGGTATTTTTCTGACTACATATTATTTATAAATATTTCCTTTTTTTTGCGACAGTAGCTATAATGTTAATGGCTTTTTCGCTTAGAGATGTGTACTTCTGACTCCCAAATAGAAAAATGGCTGGAGGAGCTGTCGCTAAATGGAAGCGAAATAGAGGACAATTTAGAAAAGGATTTCGATTCAGACGATAGTCTAATTGATCCCAACTTTCAAATTGAATCTGAAGATGAAGTTGAAAATATAATTGTAGGCAATCAAGAATTGACTCCTGTTGCAGTTTCAACTATATACGTACCACAAAGTAATGACCAACCTAATGACTCTTTAATAATCAAGCCTTCCGAAGCTATTGTAAGAGGTAAGAACAATTTCATTTGGTCGACTGAACCGTCTTCTACAAAATGAAGCTCAAGTAGAACTCCAGCGAGGAATATTTTTCATATTTTACCGGGATCAAAGAGAGAATTTAGGGACGTTACAAAGCCTTTAGATTGTTTTGAAAAATTTTTCACACCAAATATAATTGAAAAAATTCTTCTTTATACCAACGAAGACATTAAAGTTAAATCCAATAATTACAAAAAAACAAACCACAACCACATCATTAACTAAAACAGAAGAACTTCGCGCTCTTCTTGGAATTTTGGTTTTAAGTGGTGCGCTAAAGAACAACCATTTGTCAACTGATGAGCTTTTTGATCCTTTGCTCTGCGGATCTAAAAATGTTGCTACAATGAGTATGGAACGTTTCAGATTTCTTATAAATTGCCTTTATTTTGATGATCGGAACACCCGAGAAAATAGAAGAAAGACCGATAAATTTGCTCTCATTAGAAACATATGGGAGATATTTATTCAGCAATGTAGAGATAACTTTAAACCGGGGTCATATGTGACAATAGACGAACAGCTACTAGCATTTAGAGGTCGATGTCCATTCCGAATGTACATACCAAACAAACCAGCAAAATATGGAATAAAAATTGTGCTAGTCTACGATTTCAGAACTAAATATATGTTTGATGCTTCACCATATTTGGGTAAAAATTTTAATACAGCAGCTGGCGAACCGTTAGGTTCTTATTATTGTAAGCTTCTCACTAGAACTATACATGGAACAAATAGAAACATAACTGTAGACAATTGGTTCACTTCCATACCATTAGCAGAAGAGCTATTAGCGGATCCTTACAAGTTAACTTTAATTGGAACAATCAAAACTAACAAAAAAGAAATTCCAGATAAGTTCAAGCATAATACATCCCGTCGTATTGGAACATCCATGTTCGGTTTCCATGATAAGTTAAGTCTTGTTAGCTATAAAGCAAAGCCTCATAAAACTGTTTTTTTAATATCAACTATGCACGACGAACCCACACTTAACTCACTATCAAAAAAACCTGTAATTATTGAATCCTATAATGCAACAAAAGGTGCTGTTGACACTTTTGATCAGTATTGAATAGTTATATTCTCTATGTTTCAAACTGTGACCAAAAACAAATAAAGCCAATGAGCAGAAGGGATTTCATGAAGGATCTTAGTAAGGATTTGTGCTGTGACTGGCTCTCAATGAGACTTCAAGAAAGACCATCTATGCAAAAACGAGTTCGTGAAGCAATAACCGACTCCATTCATAGCTCCGAAGAGCAGCAAGAAAACTCTGAACCACAAACAAAAAAAGGGAAAAGATCAATGTGCAATTACTGTCCATCAAGCAAGAAACGTACGAGTGTTTATTATTGTGCAAAATGCAATAGAACATACTACCTGGAACATAGATCCCCAAATTGCTATACATGTGATATAAGAAAAAAGGTCTGAATTTATTTTTATGTACAAATCAAAATGTTAATAATATAGTTGAAATTCTTTATTTTTATGAAACTTAGTACAAATAGCTATAAGAAAAATATGAATTTTATGTTTTTGTTTTAAAGAAAAAAAAATTATAAAACTTTTTCTAAATGATATCCTTGCAAAAAAAAAAAATGTAAGTGTTAATTTAGTAAGTACATAATTGGCTTATAAAAACAATTTGATGAAATATTTTTTTTATATTATAGTTAAATACTTCAACTCTTAAAAAATAAAATGTTTTTCAATACAAAATCTTAACAAAAATTAGAGAAGAATTTTGTTTTTTTAAAAAGTAGCCTGATAGGCGAACTTTAGTTCTAAGCGTTAAAAAAAAAGGTTTAGTTTTCTAGGGTTAAATGAGTATTAGGCAAAACATAGAAGTGTACCCGCTTAAAAGAAGAAGAAATTCTACTATAGAAGGAGAAGTCCAAAATAAACAAGAGAGAGCTAAAATAGAAACGACAGCAGCTTTGTTCTGATAACTTCGAATTTATTTATTCAAAATAGTCCCCTCTGGCCTCGATACACTGTTTTGAGCGATCGAAAAGCTTTTCGAAAGAGTGTTTCTTGTCATTGAGCGGAATGTTCTTCACGATGTTGGTACAAGCCTTTTGGATGGCTTATACGGACACAAAACGTTTTCTTTTCATGGCCAAATGCAATTTTCCGAATAGGTAGGGAGCCATATCCGGCGAATATGGTGGGTGATTGATGGTGAAAATGCCATTTCTACACAAAAAATCAGGCACAAGAATGGATCGATGAGATGGTGCATTATCATGCAATAAGCGCCAGCTCCCCCCTCGCGGTATTCAGGGAAAATTCGACGAATGCGATGCAACAAACGTTTCAAAACGCCAAGAAAGCTGCATTGACGGTTTGGTCCGTTGGCACGAAATCCTTATGGAGAATTCTCTTGAAATCGTAAAAACAAATGAGCATCGAATTGGTTTTTAATTTCCCCAAACGCGTTTTTTTGGGGGGTGGCTCGCCTGAGGCCTTTCATTCGGTTCTTTGACGCTTAGTTTAAGTTTCATGTTGAAAATACCACGTTTCATCACCAGTTACAATGTTGTAAAGGAAGTTCTAGTCTTTTCTCGCCTCTTTAATGAGGTTTTTCGAATGTTGAATTCTGAGCATTTTTTGCTCCTCAGTTAACTTGTGCAGAATAAAACGTGGACAGACCGTTCGTAAGCCCAGATGATCAATTAAAATGGGATAAATCGATGTTTTGGAGATATTGAACTCCGATTCCATGAATTTCACCGACAATTTCGGGTAATTTTTTATAAATTTACGAACAATTTCGATGGAGTTTTCGGTGTTTACTGATTGTAGGCGACCCGTATGTTCATTGTCATTTATGTCCTCAAAACCATCTCTGAAACGTGTAAACCACTCAAGAACTCTGGCACGAGATAGACAACCATCGTCAATTCAAATGTTTCGGGAAACGTTTTACCGATTTTAAAAATTTGATATTAGCTCTTTGTTCGAAACTCATTTTTGTACCGGTGACACAAACATACTGACACTTTAGACGCAATAACTTCGCTTCCACTGAACCGAATGTCACCAAGTTTTCACTGGAAGTCAGCTATAGACGTAACCTCCAACGCACTAACTCATTAAAAAGATGGCGCCATCAAAAGCATCCGCCAGTCTTGTTCATTTTGGACTTCGAAAACAGACGCCAGTTTTGTTCATTTTGGACTTCACTTTGTATATAGTAGGGAAAGAAAATATTGAGTGGCTGTCGAGATACGAGTATATGGGTGCAAACTAAATTTATATCACACAACTTTCATTTCACCCATTTTCAAGAGCGGCAATAAAAACGATATTAGTTACTACAGGCCAAAGCTGTCCGCCACTGCAAAGCTTTTTGAATGCATCATCCAGGACAAATTGCTTTTTGCTGTCAAGAATATGGTGCGCCCGGAGCAGCACGGCTTGTTTTCGAGCCGTTGAACAGTGTCTAATTTAGCTGTATTTTGTGTCACTCCTTCCACTCAGGGCACCACGTTGACACCGTTTATACCGACTTCTCTAAGGCCATTTATCGGGTTCTCATATAATACTAGTACAAAAATTAACCTGCATTGGCTTCCACTCAGCCTTCTTAAGTTGGATCTCATCTTGCTTGCAAAATCACTATTGCCTGGTCGTCGTCGTCAATGTGAGCTCTCTTCTTTTCGTTGCTCAATGATATTCACTCTTGCTTCTCGTCTACAAGATTCCTGCTCTATGTAGATGACGTTAAGATTTATTCGACGATTATTCGACCTGATTTGATGCAATTTGATTTAGATAATTTTAGCAACTGTTGTATTAAAAATCGTCTATCGCTGAACATAAATAAGTGCTTCCAAATTACATTTTCCAAGCGTGCCAATGTTATGGACTCTTCTCATCACAGATCAGGAACACCCCTGTCACGTGTAAGTGAAGTTGAAAACTTGGATGTAATCTTACTTTTACTAGTCAAATAAATTTAATTGTTGCCAAACCTTACGCCTTGCTTGCTTTTGTTAGGTGTCATGGCTCCGGTTTCTCCGATCCTTATACGCTGAAACTTTTGAAGATGTCGCTTGTGCGTTCCAAAGTGGAGTATGCATCCTTCATTTGGTCTCTGTTTTATACGAGCCATGCTGCTAGAATTGAACGAATCCAAAAAGTATTCTTATATTTCGCGTTACGTAATTTATGCTTTTTGGATCCTATCCCAACATATGCTTGTTGATCAACTTAAAATCATTGCAGAGCAGGAGAATAATCCTATCTTTATCTCTCATTTTTCTCTTAATCCGTGGTGCTGTTGACTCTCCGGTGCTTTTTGAGAGGATTTTCTTTACTACTCCTCTGTGTAGGTCGGAGTTCTTCTATGTTGGTCTTTAAAAATGCCTTTATGCTCAGAATGCTCGTATTACTAGAGCCTTAATTGAGTTAAATAAAATCTCTAAATTTGTTGAGATACATTTTTCATTTTCAAAAGATCACCCATGGAAATCTTTTAATATTTACTATAAATATTTAATTGTACTTCCTTTTTTTATTGTCTATTAACCTTAAAATATGTCTGCTTAGTTTATAAGAATCTGTTATATTCATTGGCTTAGGTAGGTGATTGGTTAAAGTGCAAGTCTGGCACTCCTCAAGTAGCACTGAAGGGGCATTGGCTTAATAAATAAATAAACTTGATTTTGTCTAACCACTGTACGTTGGTCAGCATTTCTACTATAAGAAGTTATGTGGAGAAAAGTTAAAATCTGTCAAAGGCCAATTTTTTTGCGAATCCTTGCTAAAAATGCATCAGGAGAAGGTTTCGAACTATTCTGGCATATTTTAGGTTGGGGAATATTTTCGTAGCGTTTTACCGAAGACTTTTGTTTAAACAAAAAAAAAAAAACAATTATTATATCCAAAAGTTAATCAATTGTATATTAGCAGTTGCTGTTTACAACCTCTTCCCACCTCCCGACCATTTGTTGATGCCGTTCCACCAAAAATGGCCTGGTCTGGTGTCCAAGAAATTGTTGAAGTATTTAGTTTTTAAGGACCTCTTCGCCTCTTTGCTATCGAAGGTAAGGCTCTTCACATGGTGTGACAGGGAACGGAAAAGATGGTAATCGGTCGGTGCAAGGTCTGGAGAATACGGCGGATGCTGAAGGAGCTCCCGTTCAAGCTCTTAGAGTGCGGCTTTAATGACTTGTGGAAAATGGGGCCTGGCTTTGACGTGAAGGAGTATGGTTTGACCATGTCAATCAAGTCTTTTCAGTCAAAAATCCTCATCTACGCGGTGTAGCCGGGCAATGTAGACCATGCCTGCTTCTCAAGCATTTCCTAGTGCATAATGCCCTCCCAGTCCCGCCTAACACATATCGTGACTTTCTTTGGATAAAGGGCCGGCTTTTGGCGTACCTCTTGGAGCCATCCACTCCTTTCTTTTCTTCATATTGATGTATAGACTCCATTTCTCATCTCCCGTGAACTAATTGGTACAAAGAGCGCTGTTTATGACCACGTGCTGCGCGATGACGGGGGAGATGCTGAGAAGCAATTTGAAAGCGACTTTCTTTCTTTTTTTTTTTTGTAAAGTTCGTGAGGCAGCCAGGCTCCCAAATTGTTGGTAAATCCCATTGAATGAAGGTGATTGAGAATCGTTTTATGATCGACCAATTTACGACTGGCTTCAAATGTGATTTGACACGTTTTTCATCGAATTCAGAAAGTCTTCCCCGGCGGGATGTGTCATGGACAATGTCAAAGTCTTTGCAAACCATTTCTGTGCTGCAGGCTCGCTTATGACATATTCTCCATTCTTCTTCCTCTTTTTAGCGTCACAGTCCTTGGTGAACCATTGCTGCCTTCCCAGCTTCTTGCCATCGATCTCGATTTACAGTCACTTCTATCAAACATTGCACGCGCATTTTCCTAAGATCAGCTTCCACATCTTCTAGCCACCTTTTTTCTCGGGCGTCCCTTTTTTCTTTCTCCATTTGGGCGAAGATCGTGCCTTTTTCATTGATCGATTTCTTGGCATTCTAGCCACATGTCCCAGTCATCTAAGTCGTTGAGACTTAATAAATCTTATTATAGTTTCTTTCGTCACGATGCCTTCCAGTTCGGAATTGTGCCTAGTGTGATAAGCGCCATTTGCCAGTCTAAGCGGACCATAGATATTTCGGAGCCCTCTTCTTTCAAAGCACATTAGCTGTTTTGTCTCGTTAGCTTTCAGTGTCCATAGTTCACATCCATCTGTAAGCACAAGCCGTATCAGTGCTTTCTACATTCTTAATTTTTCCTCCCGCGATGCTATTATAGATCTGAGCAATTTTAGATTAGCATTATATGCTTTGTTGGCTGCCCGTATTCTGTCATTGATTGCAACCGACATGTCTTGCCTGGCTGATAATGTAATGCTCAAGTAGGTGAACTCATTTACTCATTGGAATGTGTATGCCCCACACTCCAGATCATTGGATACAATGTTTGATTTTTTGGTTTTTCTTCATTGATAATCAGTCTAGCTAAATGTATTCCTCCCTCCAGCTTTTTGAACACAGCCTGCAGCTCACTTCTAGTTTTTGCCATTATCATCTGCATAGCCATACATTTGGTATAGCTTGTTGTAGATGCTTTCATTCGGGCTTATTTCAGTTAGTATTGCTTGTAGCATCGGGCTAAATATCAGCGTTGAGAGGGCATCTCCTTGTTTAATTCCTGAGGCAATAGAGAACGTCACCATACATTCTCCTTGTAAAGGGTGGTTAAGTTTCAAGGGCCGGTGTTGATTTTGAATAAAATACAATTTTTTGTAAGAATTTATTATCAATTCACTTTATTATGATAATATTGGTATGGCTTAATTACGTATGGTACAAAATATTGGCCAAATAACCGCCGCGGCCTCGGCGGCACACCTCTATCTAATGGTCCAAATTTTCGATGACGCTGAGGCATAATGGAGGTCTTATGCCGTTAATGTGCCGAATTATCTCATCCTTTAGCTCTTGAATTGTTGCTGGTTTATCGACGTACACCTTTTCTTTCAAATAACCCCAAAGAAAGAAGTCCAACGATGTCAAATCACATGATCATGGCGGCCAATTGACATCGCCGCGACGATTATTCGGCCATCAAATTTTTCGCGCAAAACAGTCATTCTTTCGTTAGCTGTGTGACAAGTGGCACCGTCCTGTTGAAACCACATATCTTTCACATCTTCCAATTCGGGCCATAAAAAGTTCATTATCATCTCACGAGAGCGAACACTATTCACAGTAACTGCCTGACCGTCCTCATTTTGGAAAAAATACGGCCCAATGATGCCGCCGGCCCATAAACCGCACCAACCAGTCACTCTTTCTGGGTGCATTGGTTGTTCGGCAATCATGGGTTATCATTCACCCAAATGCGGCAATTCTGCTTATTGACGAATCCACTGAGGTGAAAATGTGCCTCATCACTGAAGATGAAGTGCGCGATATGCATTTTGATTTGAACGCCCGCTTTCATAATAAGCCTGAATAACTTTAACGCGTTGTTCGATCGTGTATTTCTCCATGGTTCAAATTGAGTTAGTTTGAAATTGAAAAGTGTGAAATGAAATACAGAAAAAAACTTCACCCTTAGGTGTGGTTCACATTCAATATCGGTCGTGGAAATTTAACTACCCTTTACTATGACTTTTGCTGACGCATCTGTAAGGGTCATAATAACTAGTAAGCTTTGTTGGTATAGACTGCAACAAGTATTTTATTTTACTTCGGTCTATGCTATCAAATGCCTTCTCCATACATGTCGCAAATGTCCTGGTTTGCTTCAACAGCTTCTTGTTCGTTGTACAATAAAAGTAACTATAAAAACGCTATGAACTTATTCCCCAACCCAATATATTACGTCAATATGTAAGAAAAAATGGCTGATAGATGCCTGTGGGGTCGATATATTCACCGTTTCTCACTGAGAACATAAATTAAACTTCCCTGAAGAAATGTGCTTGGTTGCGCACGGGCTGACATATGCCAAGAAATAATATTTATATATACTTCGAATGCTTCAGGAAGAACTGAACCTACTGGTGGTAGCGTTGAAGTTGCGATTTTCCGAAAAATCGAATTTTTGGTGCAATTTCGTTTCTAAAATTGTATGCAAAGTTAGTTCTTGTTTATCGCTTTTTAATAGTTTTGCGTCAAACAAGTTTTTAACAGGATTTCAACACACAGGTGATATTTGGTAAGAATGTTTTAAAGCGCATTAAAATTTCTTAATTACTAATCAACGGAGTGATAGGCAGCTAATATGTGGAAATACACTGTGTTAGACTAAAGTACGCACCACACATACACATTTGTGTACCTACTTTTATATGGATCTACACGTATGCACACCATAGCCCTACAAATATGACAGCATATACGCACAAACAGCGGTGCATAACAAAATTTTCAAAGCGAAGGTGCAACCGGTACATTATGTAATCGAATTTGGTTACGAGTGTGTAATCAAATATTTTCGAAAGGCTTGGCAAAGAAAAAATGCAAAACCTCAAATAAAATTAAAATCAAATAAAATCATGAAAAGCAAAAAAAAACAAATATGTAAAAAAAATTAGTCAAGTAACTTATGCGAAAATGAGCACTAACAAATAGCAAATAACAACAAAAATAAGTACAAAAAAAAATACGAAAAAATCATAAAAAGGTTGAACAAATGGAAAAATAGCGCGCATGCGCATACAAGCCGCCAAAAACCAGTCTGCGCAACAGTGAATGCACAACCGAAAAGCAATCCGAAATGCGGTAATCAATACCTCAATAGCGCGGCGATTGTCTGTGCTAATATAAGCCGATATAATCACGAAACAAACACATGCGCACATGTATATGTACATGACAGAGCAGCCAACTGAAATTGACGGTTATGGTTACAAAACTAATGTAAACATGATGATAGCAGAAACAAAATCAACAAAAACATTAAATAATAAAGGGTGAACAAATTTGTGGTATTTTTTCCAATAGGTTTGTTTTGACAGATCGCGCGCGACTACTGTCAAATTGAATACATAATTCGGGCAGTATTCCCTGACATATCATCGTGGAAAGACTTACGCCCCAGCAACGATTGCAAATCGTAAAATTCCGTTTATTACAAAAATTGACGCTCTGTGTATCTCGTATTCATCACGCGCTCAGGCCAAGCCTCCAAAGTTCAACAAAGAGTCGCACTTTTGGCTTGAGGGATCCCGGTGCTCTAAAGATCGAAAATTTAATGTATTTTTAGGAATTTTATATTTTTTAGGCTTTTCATTTCATTTCTTTTACATACATCTTCTAACCTAGCCACTAACAGAAGGGGTAACGCAAGAATACTAGACGAATACAGACAAACTTTTGTAACTCAGTAGAGCTGCATGTAAACTCATTGGGACAATGGGTTAATGGACAACAGAAGCGAAATCAGTATCTATACTGATGGTTCCAAGCTAAGTGAACAAGTAGGCGAAGGTCTTTACTCTGAAGAAATGAATGCCAACATCTCATTCCGGTTATCGGATCACTGTAGTGTTTTTCAAACTGAAACTCTGGCTATCAGAGAAGGCCTGCTAGCCCTAAATAAAAGTGTCCTCACAACAAGAGATATAAACATATATTCAGATAGTCAATCGGCCCTGAAAGCTTTAAAATCGCCTAACATTAACTCGAAGACAGTAAAAGAATGTATCGACGTTTTGACAGAACTATCACAATACTTTGTAATAAACCTGCTCTGGGGGCCGGGTCATAGATAAAGCAGATGAAGAGATTGGGTACCACATTACCCATCCAACCAGACAAAGCGAACCTACATACCTATACCTTTAGCAACTTGTAAGATGCTTATTGACCAACAGTCTATCAGAGTTGCCATCAGGCTACGTAGTCAGTCCTTGACCTGTGCAACAAGTAGAATGACGTGGCCAAAATGGATCACGGACTGCACAAACCGGCTGTTGAAACTGAACAGGAAGAACATGAGAAATCTTCTTGGGGTCCTAACAGGGCACTGTCTGATTGGCAGGTATGTCAGTAAATTAGGAGCATCCTATAACGACTATTGCAGAAGCTGTAATGACATTGAAGAAGAAGAGACTATAGAACACTTTCTATGCGGGTGCATGGTTCTTGATAGAAGAAGGTTCAATAATTTAGGAAAAAGTTCCCTGAATAACTTGGCAGAAGTAGCCAATATAAAAATAAAAATGCTTGTTAGCTTTATTAAACCTGAGGACAATGTAGAGTGAGAAGAGGGGACAGCCCTGGTGGTATCACAATGAGCCTACAGCAGGTCTAGGTGTGTCAACCGACAACCGCTATACCTACCTACCTACATACAAAAATGAAAAAAAAAATTTTTTTTTTTTAATATTAATAATTTTAAAAATGGCGCTGAAGTAGACCCTCCCTGAATATTGGACCTGGACCGTGTGGTGTATTTTGGCTCTTCAATTTATCTGAAACACAAAAACCAAAAAGGTTATTAATCAGTAGGACTGTAGCTTTGTCCCGCTACTAGAATAAAAATATAAAAAAAATTGACAAAATTGCGCGATTTTGAATTTTACGCTCTGAAAAACGGATTTTTTCAGTTTTTTAATAAAAACAAATTCGTTTTTTTTGACAACGCCAGGCCGAAACAAGTCGTTTCGATCTAAATGAGTTCAAAGTTTGAGGCACAAGAGCGCGCGAACCGCTCTCTACCTAGTTAATGGGCTGTAGAAGCTATAATATTGGAAATATCCGCATGAAAATTTCACAGTATATTCTTAAGATCCTATACTTTTGAAATATCGAAAAAACAAAAAAATCGACTTTTTGAAATTTCTAGACCACCGAACCACCTTAATGGCTATGTTAGTAAGCAAAATTGCCATATTTTAGGTGAATAGCAACCCGAAACCATTCAAGAACAGCCATTACATCCATGAAAACCTGCCTAAGGGCAGGATGCCCATATTTCTTCACAGACGAGGCTGGCGCCAATGTAACAGTGAATGTTGAACGCTATGGTGCCGTGATAAGCGACTCTCTGATGCCGATAATTGGAGCCTGTGATCTCTTTTTAGTATTTGGTTTCAACAAGACTGCGTTACTTACGCCATACAGTCTGTGAAACAATGGATTTACTGAGTCGTCGTTTACTGCGTGTCGGGGAGAAATTTATATCTCGTTTTGGGCCAGTGGAGTAGCCACCAAGATCGTGAGATATTACACCGTTGGACTTGTATTTGTGCGAGTATGTAAAGTCCAAATGCTTTGTGGATGAACCAGCTTCGATTCAGGCGTTGGAAGCCAATATTACTAAAGTATTTCACGAGGTACCGACCGAAGTCCTCCGGCGAGTCATTCCAAATTTGTGGTTACGGATGGCTGAATTACAACGTAGTTGCGGCCAAAATTTGAAAGTGATTATCCTTAAAAAATAAAAGTCATGAATAGCTCATAGTAGAAGATGTCACAATCAAAAGAATTTTCGTTGTTTTATATCAGTTAAAAATCCGATACCGCTAAATTGATCACCCTTTAGTAGTACACACACTACCTACAATTAAATCATGTAATTTGATATTCAAAAAATCGATATTTGCATATTCACCACTCGCTAGGCATGGCGTTTAATGGGTTAAGGTCTGTAATTTGATGCGACTTTTGCTGAATTATGCAAAGGCATGACTTTTGTTTTAGCTGCAAATCATAGCTAAAAAATACAGCTCACAGCAGCAAAAATACGCCATTCACATTAAGACAGTTCAGGAAAGAAATAAAATAAATAAAAAATAAAAAATGAAAATAAATATAAAAAATTAAAATAAAAAATGGAAATAAATATGAAAAATAGTACTTAGAAAAATATAAAAAATAAATAAAAAATGTATGTATGCAGCTAAAAATTGAGGAAATAAAAAATAAAAAAAATTGATTGCCTACTCGTGAAGTTTTGTTTGCCCAACAACTGTTATGTTAACAACAAATAATGCAAATACAACTATACATACACATACATGCATATGTATATTTAATGAAAATAAACAAATTATTCAACGAAACATTAAATTTCATTGCAATTTCATTGGCGCCGGACTTAAATAAAGGTCAGCTGTAAGAAAAGTGATTGGTGTATTGTTATAGGGAAAATATTAAAAAAATGCATGCATACATATGTTTACATACAAATGCACGTACAAAACAAACAAAAAAAATTAAGCTAAATAAAAAACTAATAAAACAAAAAAAAAAAGGAAAAAACAGCATTAATTAAATTGACAAACACAAAAAAAATCATAACTCTATATTAGGGGTGTGCAAAATTGTAGGAAAAGTTTGGGCAAAAAAGCCTATGCGGTCGAAGCGTAAAACTCATTTTCATTCATGCATTCATGGAAAATTTTCAAACTCTTTCGATTTTTCTAAACACTTAAATATCAGAATATAAAATGTGTCACTGACAGTGTCAGCTTTGCCCGCGTTTGGCTTGTTGGCTTACTCTATAATATAAAAGGCATTCTACCAATAAATTATCACATCTTTATTATGTCATACCTTGGAAATCGATATTTCTTTGTCAAACAAGGCGAAGAACAGTCTGAACTACGTGAAAGTTCAGCTGGTGTATTCCAAGGCAGTATTATGGGCTCCACCCTATCCGTGCTATACACACACGATCTACCAGCTTCTGAAGCAACAATAGTCGGAACGTTCGCGGATGACACTGCCGTACTCACAATTGGCACCTACCGTCATGTGGCTTACCAAAAACTATAGAAAGGGCTTGATAAAATAACTCATTTGTTGCAAGAATGGCGCATTAAGCCAAACGAGACAAAATCTTTCCAGTTACTTTTACACTAAATCGAAAAATTTGCCACCAGTTAAGCTCAATAATATAATCATCCCCCAAGCCAACATCACAAAATATCTCGGCATGCATCTTGATATCAAACTTACATGGACAACCCATATTCTCACCAAACGGAAGGTTCTAGGAATGTAACTCAGAAGCCCGAATTGGTTACTACAACGAAATTTTCATGTTTCTTTAGAAAGTAAGTTCTCACTTTATTCAGCTATCTTGAAACCGATATGGATATATGACATCCAACTTTGGGGTGCCCTGCAGCTAACTCAAACATCGAATCAATTCAAAGATTCCATTCGAAAACCCTCAGGTTGATCTCAAATGTCTCTTATTATATCTCAAATGCTCAAATTCATCGTGATCGTAAACTACTCTTACCCACAATAGTTGAAGAAATATGAAAATATGCCATATCACATAACTCTAGACTCCAATCGCGTTCAAAGCCCCTTGTCACAGTAATGATTGCAAATCCGGTAACCTTCAGCAGACTCAAGAGAAAGTTTACAACAGACCTCATATTATGATAAATTAGTCTAAGTAATTATCTATCATAGCTCTATGTGTATTTGTTGACATATCAGGAGCTTTTGATAACACTTCCTATGAGGCAATCTATAATGCCCTATATCTAAATGAGGTACCTGAACCCATCGCTAGATGGATAATATTCATGTTGAAATCTAGGACGATCAGCACCGAATAAATCTACCAAAGAGGCGTACTCTCTCCTCTTTTGTGGATTCTAGTTGTAGAAGAACTTCTCCACAAACTGAACAACCTAGGTTTTCACACTCAGGGTTACGCTGATGACCTAATAGTAAATATATATTAGCCTGGCATCACGCAACCATTTCAGATCGCATGCAGCAAGCTCTTACAATAATAAACAAATGATGCACGGAAAAGGGCTTTCCATTAACCCATTCAAAACAGCACTTGCACCGTTTACTAGGACAAGGAACATAAATCTCAAATGTCCGATCCTTAACGGAGCAACACTACAACTCTCGACAGAAGCGAACTATCGTGGCGTCAGTCTTAACAAAACGCTTACTTGGAATTCCAATATTGAGAGAGTTACTTCAAAAGCCACAAGGGCATTCTTTGCTTACGCAAGATTTTTTAGCAAGACATGGGGACTGAACCCTAAAATGACCTTTTGGCCATTCACCACAGTTGTGAAGCCCATAGTCACGTATGTATTCTTGGAAAGGTGGCCGAAGATTAAGCAAAGAAAAGCAGTAAATGAATTAAACAAACTACACCGCCTGGTATGTGTCGGTATTACAGGGGATATGAAAACATCTCCCACTAATGCATCGCGTGTGCTCCTGAACATACCACCGCTTCCAGTCTTGATTGAAAGGGAAGCTCGCCCGAGTGCCTTAAGATTAAAAGGTATATCTGAACTTAAATGTGGGAAAATGAAAGGACATTTAAAGATCCTACAAAACTTCGAACATAATCCCACTCTGCATAGGGATGACATCATCGATCACCGAATACTATACTCTTCAGGAACTTACAAGTTATTATTAACGAACGTATAGCCTGAAGAACTAATTCTATCCATTTCAAACCTGGATCTCAGTTGTGGTTCACTGATGGGTCCAAATAGGAAAATGTTCTGGCAGAGCCAGGAATCAATGGGTTTAAATTAACAAAATAGATTGCGTTGGGACTCTACCCAACAATATTCCAGGCAGAAATGCATGGCATTGAAATATGTGAGAATGCCTTTGCAGGAAAATGAGAGGTACTCAAATTTATGTACATACTTCCAGCCAAGCGGCTCTAAAAGCCCTTCTATCAACAAATATCACCTCCAAATTGGCAAATGATTCCCTAAACCTTCTCAACACGCTAGGGAAACTTAACATAGTAATACCAGGCTGGATTCCGGGACATGAAGGGCATGAGGGAAATGAATGGCTGATAACCTTGCAAAACGAGGAGCAAATATGCAACTTACTGGTCCTGAGCCTTTCTGTGGACTCACTAAAAGCCACATTAATGAATATCTTAGGAAATGGCAGGAAAGGAAACTTGCTACATACTGGCTAAATTATGCCGGTCGGCATCAAATCAAACAATTTCTAAGTCCGAGCAAACGTATATCTCACAAGCTACACCCACTAAGCCGAATAGATCTGTGTCTTTTAATAGGATATCTTACAGGTCACTGCAGCCAGAGGCATAATTTAAATAATATTGGTCCAACTGAGACCAATGTCTGCCGCTTTTGCGAAATGGATATAGAAAGCTCAGAACACGTGCTTTGACTCACTCACGTGCAAAGACTTCACCACCTTTGTGGTACCGTAGTATCTCCATGCAATCTTTGGAACAACAAAATTGTGGTAACATTTTTAAAAAGCCTAAAACTCTAGGATTACAAAAATAGGCCTAGCACAATAGATCAACTCTGATCGCAGTGCGTAATGGCCTTCTAATAATAATAATAATATTTATCATAAAACTAGTAAATGGTTGCATAACTGGGTGCATTCTATAAAAAAAATGTCCCTTAAATGAATTAAATAGCTTTAAGTAAAAATATTGCTTAATGTTTAAAAATGCAGATCGCAATAAAGAAATG
Source organism: Anastrepha fraterculus (assembly GCA_037575425.1). Taxonomy (NCBI): domain Eukaryota; kingdom Metazoa; phylum Arthropoda; class Insecta; order Diptera; family Tephritidae; genus Anastrepha; species Anastrepha fraterculus. The sequence goes on along the minus strand of JAYXIM010055327.1, from coordinate 38,661 downwards.
GATTAAAAAAAAAACAAAAAAAAAACATTGACAGGTTAAGGCTTAGTGAAAATTTCTGAGCTGCTCCGATTTTTATTTATTGACATTTCATGATTTCCTTAAATGACTAAAACATAGCACTAAGTTCGCGTTTCACGTGAAATGGCTTTCAAAATCCATTGCATTGTCATGAAATATGCATGAAATTTCGTAGGTATCCGATGGAGATGTAGTACTCAGGTTCACGCCGTGAAGACACAGCGCAACAGGCCAACAACATTTTTTCATACCTACTTAAATGCGAAAACTTACAATTCGCTTGCAAGTGAAGAGCCTGAGTTCGAATACTCTGATAACATGACGTTTTTAAGCGAAACGTCTTTCAAATTTGGTGAATAATTTGTGACAGCACTTCTCAGTAAATCTTTGAGATGCCGGTTAGTTAATAGTGATCGGTGTTTGGAGTTTACGAATAAAACGATTCACATATTCACAAGCAGCCTTTTTCAATTCAGGATACTTTGATTCTGGTGCAAATTTCTAAAATTCAGTAATCGACTTCGAGCTATGTTTTATTTGTAGAGCTTTAAAGTTCTTCTTGCTCCTTTATTAACTCTAATTCTAGAGCTTTTTCGGATTTTTTTTTGTGAAAAGTTATGCAAGGAAATGTCAACATGATCCAAATAAATCTGCTATAAATGTTCCGCATGCTTTAAAATTGACAGCTGGCATGCGATAACTCATTGCAAATGAAGATGTCTGGTAAGGCAGCCAACCAAAAAATGCGCGACAGGCAAAAATCGCTGATCGTCGAAAATTGGGCACCCTTAACTCATGAATATATATATGTACATATGTGTAAGCCGCTGACTTGGCCATTTTCGTTCATTAAAATTTGGTTTCGTAATTTTCTGCTTCAACCTTAAGTGGCTTACAAGCAATAACCGCTCAAGTTGGTTTTCGGAGTTAAGCCAATATAAAAATTTCGACAAATAGTTTTTTTGTATATTTTGCTTAAAATATGTGCTAATATCTGAAAAATTTCATATTTAAAGGATTAAGATGAACAAAATATTACGCACATATTTTTTTAATTTTGGCACAGCTGCTCTCAGTCCGCATTCGAAAATTTACGTTTTGACTCAGGCGGTTGTTGCCTGTAAGCCGCATAAAGCTGAAACTGAAAATTAATAAAATGAATTTTAATGAACGGAAACTGTCAAGTCAGCATCTTACAGTTATAATGCATGCACATTTATCGAAATTTATTGAATATTTAATAAATCCATAATGGATATAAGAAAATAAAAAATGCTTTACGATTTAAAAAATATTAACCCGTTTTCATATGCAGTTGCTGGTTTAGTGGTGTAAAAAAAGTTACAATTTAAAAATTCAACAGAAAATCACAAATTTATGGGTGCATTAGTATTATGAGCTGTTAATAATGTTGAGACTCAAGGCTTTGAAAAAAATAAAATTTTCCACTACTTTTTTATTAATTTTTTGTTTTGTTGGGAGATGTCGGATTCCAACTGCCTTCGCACTTACAGCGACCGTCGCCTACTGCACCGAGTGGTGTTGCCACTGAAACAACCTCTCTTCCTCTTCTGTGGAGACTTCCTTCCCGGGAATCTTTCTGCTATACTTCTGGAGGGCCCAGAACTATTTCCATGAAATGTATCAAATCTATTCACCCACGTCTGGGTCCACCATACTTGTAGCCAGCTTCATGCTATAGGCTCGTCTTTTTGTGTCTCTATCTGTGCAGCTTCGCTTTGTGGCACTGTGTTGAGGTCTATCTTTTTTTCGTAGCACGTTCTCAATGTATTTCTTTACCGCGTTCCAGTTTTTCTCGCGTTCGCGCATTTTGCGAATTGTGTTGCTCGGCGCGATGTCGCCAATTTGCTTCCTCAGAGCATTTCTTTCCGCGAGCCATCTGTCGCAATTAAATAACGTGTTTTCAGCGTCATCGCTCGGCGCTTCGCAGTATATGCACTTGGAATCGCTTACCTTGCCCATCTCCGGAAGTTTCCGTGGCCCGAGAGGAACTGAGTTAAGAACTAGTTCACTTCCCCGATGTTCATTTGGTCCTATTTGCTTATTGATGGAAAAAGTTTCGCCGTCCATCTGCCACTTGGTTCAGTGTCCCATCGGCTTTGCGTTTTCTCTTGGAGTCTCACGCATCCATGCGTTCCAGAGCCATGAAGTCGACGGGTATCTCCCTGCTGATCACAAAGACTGCAGCGCCAGAGATAGTACGGTAGGCTGAGGAAACTCGATGTGTCGCTGTTCGTTGCTTAGTTTCCAGTGTTTAGCACTTGGCTCTGTAGTTTAGAACGATTCCCCATACTTCGCTGACGCTATAAGTAGCCTTCGTTTGCTCTGTGTTGGCCCACCGACATTTGCCATTAATCTACATAGTATTCTCGTGGCCTCGTTCTCGGCCGCCGTAGCCGAATGGGTTGGTGCGTGATTACCATTCGGAATTCACAGAGAGAACGTTTTTTCGAATCTCGGTGAAACCAAAATTAATAAAAGCATTTTTTTAATAGCGGTCGTCCCTTGGCAGGCAATGGCAAACCTCCGAGTGTATTTCTGCCATGAAAGAGCTGCTCATAAAAATATCTGCCGTTTGGAGTCGGCATGAAACTGAAGTTTCCCCCAATTTGTGGGACAACATCAAGACGCACTACACAAATATGAGGAGGAGCTCGGCCAAACACCCAAAAAGGGTGTACGCGCCAATTATATATACCTATATTTCTCTCCCAGAAAGTGAGTCTGCAGTCAAGTTGACTACCTAAGTATTTCACTACTATACCATATTTGCGTCCTTATCTTAACTTGGCTCAGCTTCCTCCTAGCGTCCTCGGTGTCCCGGGCTGGTATGGCCAACGCTATATCGTCTGTGTATCCCACTAGATATGTATATTCTGGCATTTCTATGTTTAATATCTCGTCGTAGCTCTGATTCCAGGGATCGGGGCCGAGAATAGATGTTTGAGCTGCGCCAGACGTTACCGCTTTTGTTTTCTGGACATCTGATGCATCGTACAGCAGTTCACGCTCACTCAGTTAGCTTTGGAGAATCCTTAGCAGATATGTAGGTATTCGAAACCTTTCTCGTAGTGCCTTTTTAATTTCTTTCCATCGTAAAATAGTATTGATAAAATCTAATTGAAGTGCGCCAGTTCTCTCCAAGCGGATTTCCTGCAGGGTATCTACGAATGCATCAATAGATAAGTGTAGCGGTAGCTATGCTTGTGTGCTAGTTTTATTGTTTGCAGGTACCAGTGCATTAGGGTTAAGTTTCAATGTTAATTGTTCGCGTTTCGATTTAAGAAGATATGCGCGTGAAAAAATAAGAAACAATTGGCTTGCGTACTCTATGGGAATATTTAAATTTTTCGGAAAAATATGGGACTGGTGATTAAGGAAATATAAAATAAAGTGGAGGCACTGCAATCTAGAATAACTGTTGTTGCCCAATATCACGAATCCTCAATACTCAAGATTACTGCCGGGTACCAAATGAAAGTTTAATAAACAATAGGTACAAACGAAAGGAAGTCTAAAGAGTATTTAGTAGTTATATTCCATAATATCAGCTTAATTTTTTTCAAAGCATATCATCGTAGATTCAGGTCCTTTCGGGTTCCAGTCCAGTGCCATTCTCGTGATGCTATCTTGTGTGACCTATCCATCGCCACTTTCTACGTTTGATTTGCCAAAGGATGGGTTCCTCATTCGTTGATCTCCACAGATCGTATTTGCTGATGGTGTTTGGTGTTTGATGAATTGTAGCCTATTGATATTGTTAGAGAGAAGCCATGTTTCACTTCCGATTCAATAATACGGACTTCACGCATGAGTCGAATATTCGTAGTTTAGTGCGCCTGAAGATTGGCGAACTCCCCCTACTTTTGCACCATAAGGACGGAATAATCCGCGAACAAAAACTCTCTCTGATCAGCAAGAACGGAATAATCCTTGGAGGAAAAAGTTTGAGGAATTTAAATAATTTTGTTAATCCTGTAACATTTTTTTTTATTAGAACAAATATGCATCTTACCGACGCAAGGTATTATGGAGAGCCGATCAGCTGAGCGCATCGGATTTTTGAGTACAGCGCGCAATTCGAGCGGTGATTCAAACGTGTTAAACAGGCTATTCTCCACTGGCTTGAATGAAGGAATGAAAAGGGAGAGGTTTGCACTTCGACTTTGTGCTCTTACTCATCTTACTTAATTACAGTAATTCATACAAACTCAGCTCTCTCAATAAATCAGAAATGTAGCTGTGCTGGGTCGAGCGTATGTGATTTTCTTATGGTCGATATATCTACTCCTTCAGCTCGCTATGGCATCACATTCCATTCGAGAAGGTGTGCTGGAGCTGCCGGCGATTGGTCGAAGAATCTACTACTATTACAGTAGCGGACCATACCCTCAGCCTGTGCAGATGGCTGCGCTCTCTGCAGTGATCTGTGAGAATGCCGGTGCGTAATTTTGAGTATTCTCAGTGTGTTATTAGGGAGGGTTATGAAATGACTGAATCTCTTTTGATTATAGCCCGCCTCAGGAATTTAAACTTTCTGGGGAAACTAAATGCTTTCTGATGAAATAGTTCATAATATCATAAAATATATTAAAAACAAAAAACTTAACATATCAAATTAGTTTACGCATGTGGCGCTGGCATAATAAATTCTAAGAATTAGTTGTTTATAAAATCAAACATAATCCTACTACCACCGTTAGTCAAAACTAAAAAATTATAATAATTCGCGAATTAAAATTTGACTACTACAGAGTCTACGTCATTTCGCATCACAATGGAAATGAATGCTAAAAAATTCTCGTTGGCGAACGTGCAAACTTTAAATTTACTGTATACTCGTTAAAAAAAAAAAACAAGTGAAAAGTTCAAAGTCAAAGTTGGAGTTTCGTTTGCCAATTTGCATAGACAAGAATGGTTTTGCTTTACACTCATACTTCTGTCCATATGTATTTGCACATAAGCAAATATACTGCCTGCATAAGCTTTATACCTGTGTGCATGTGCATGCGTTTATGTGTGTGTACTTTGTACTCTGTGTGGTCTTTGAACTCATGGCCTTGGCTGGTGGTGAGTGATGTTTGTTGTGCGAGTATGAACAGCAGTGCCAAACTCATTGCAAGCAAACATTTTTCAAGATTTTTCTAATATTCTTATTTTCATTTATGTATTTATGTATTTATTTTTATTTATTTATTCTTAGTATTTACTTTTATTCTTTAAGTCAGTTATATTTTTGTTCTTGTAGCACCGCGCATGATTTACTTTTAATATTTCCCATAATATTTTAGCATTTTCGTCACGCTCTTAGTGTTTAGGTGTTAATTCAGTTAAGTTAACAACTCTTGCCACGGTCCAATGGTCACGAACGGGCACCATAGATCTTCTGATTGAAATGCATACCACCTTTGCAATATCTATAATCGTCACGAATAGTGTCAAAGCAAAGATAGAATTACATTAAGGAAATCTTAGGAATTATCAAAGCCGTTTTTTCATAAAAATATGCATCGAGAAAATGCATGACGCGGTTTTTGCGCCGCTTCAAATTTGCACTTTATATAGTACATAATTGATGCTTACACCCTTTTTGGATGTTTGATCGAGCTCCTCCTATTATTTGTGGCATGCGTCTTCATGTTGTTTCACAAATGGAGCGACCTACAGTTTTAAGCCAGCTCCGAACGGCAGATGGTTATTTATGAGGGTCTTTTTCGTGGCAGAAATACATTCGCAGGTTTGTCATTGCTTGCCGAGGGTCGACAGCTATTAGAAAAAAAATTGTATATAATTTGTAATTTCTTGCCCGGAAATTCGAACCTGCGCACTTCCGAAAGGTAATCACGCACCAACCCATGCGGTTACGGTAGTCGCCTTGGAATTTTTATACCAAAATGGGCTATATTTTTACATTTTGATTAAAATTTTTGAAATTGTAATGGAAATTTCGTGATTTTTTTTATATTTTGTTTGGAAAAAGTTTGAAGTTGTGTAATGACAACATATAATATAACCGTATTTTTATAAAAATAAAAACAAAAAAAAAAAATTATGAAAAAAAATTTAAAGTAATTAAAAAAATAATTAAAAAAAAGCAAAATAAAAAAAAACATAAAAAAAATTTATAAAATATTAATACATAGTAACATTTTTGCAATATTTTACACTGTGACTATTGTGAAGACAGGCTTAAATATAATCAACTTTTTACGCTTGAATCGGCGAAGGCACCTGGAGGAATTTAAGTAAATATTACCAGCTAATGTCGCCTGAATATTAATTCTAAGCACGAACAGCAGCTAAGTGATCGGTTTCTGACCCGATGTCCACTATCGACATGAAAGAATAAATGATAGAAAAACATTTGCTGTTCCCGACTAGAATTACAGTGAGGCATGCCGAAGAATCAGTTAGGCCCGAATTAGGCAGGCCTTACTGAGGCACGCCTCACTATTTTCTTACCGGGCCCACGTTAGGCAAGGGAAAGATTGGCATGCCAGAACAATACCAAATTTGGTTATGGTCACGAAAATCTGTGGCAGTGTCTCACTTAGGCATAAATTGGAATCCCTAAATGATTTGTAGAAGGGCATCCGGAGTATTACCGAAGTTCGGTGTTTCAAACCTGCGCCTAATGAGGCAGATGTGTGGCGATACCTTTCGGGACTTGGGCCTAGTTTGGCTGCCTTATGAGGCGCAAATTTGGAAGGGGTACAAGATTGGAACACTTTGGTACTTGCAATACGGAGGAACTTAAAAGGCTAGAGTAGAACAAGTGAGTAGAGTAGAAGTTGAGTAGAGTAGAAAGCGATGGTGGGAAAAACTTTTCATGCTGAGTAGAAGCAAATGAAGCTTATGATACGAATTATGTAGAGTTTTGTGAACAAGTTGGTGGCACGTTTTAATGACTCCTGTAGAAGCTGCAGAAGAAGAGAGTTCATGGGTTTGGATTTTGCTGAAATTATTAGAAATATTATAAAATATCTAGAAATTCAAGCTTAGATTTTTCTAACCCACAAATTAGTTCAAATTGTAGTTCACACAGTAGACTTAAGTTAAGGAGCTAGGCACGCCGGCATAACATATCAGCACCTACTTCCATGGAACCTACTTTAAAACCCCAAAAGAGTTTATCTGAAAGGAGATTTCTTTAACTTCTTATGCGTTTATGTTTTTATCTGGAATGAAGCCCGTGAAGTGGAAAGTCTGATGAGTATCGCCATACCGGCATATTAGTACGCACGACTAATAGCCTCACAGTGACACCTATGTGCTAAACACCTCTCCACAATCTACCACTCTCCCCGCGGAACTACCAAGAAGACATTACCTCGCGGCGCTTGTTAGCTCAACGGCTACCAGTTATTGTTAACACCTAGAATCTCCGCGCGTCTTATTATTATTATTATTAGAAGGCCATTACGCACTGCGACCAGAGTTGATCTATTGTGCCAGACCTATTTTTGTAATCCTAGAGTTTTAGGCTTTTTAAAAATTTTAGCACAATTATGGGTTTGTTATTCCAAAGATTGTATGGAGATACTACGGTACCACAAAGGTGGTGAAGTCTTTGCCTGCCTAATGTAGATGACAGACATTGGTCTCAGTTGGACCAATATTATTTAAATTATGCCTGGGGCTGCAGTGGCCTGGATATCTTCTGTTAAAAGACGCAGATCTACTCGGCTTAGTGAGCGTAGCTTGTGAGATATGCGTTTGCTTGGACTTAGAAATTGTTTGATTTGACGCCGACCGGCATAGTTTAGCCAGTGTGCAGCAAATTTCCTTTCCTCCTATTTCCTAAGAAATTCATTAATGTGGCTTTTTGAGAGTCCACAGGAAGGCTCGGGACCAGTAAGTTGCATATTTGCTTCTCGTTTCACAAGGTTATCAACCATTTCATTTTCCTCATGCCATTCATGTTCCGGAATCCAGCCTAGGGAATCATGTGCCATTTTGGAGATGAGAGTTGTTGATAGAAGTGCTTTTAGAGCCGCTCGGCTGTATGAAAGTATGTACATAAATATGAGTACCTCTCATTTTCCTGAGAAGGCATTTTCATTCACACATATTTCAATGGCATGTATTTCCTCCGGGAGTATTGTTGGGTAGAGTCCCATCGGGATCAAGTTTTTGAATTTAGGCCCATTGATTTCTGCCCCTGCTCTACCATTTTCCAATTTTAACCCATCAGTGAACCATATCTGAAATCCAGGTTTGAAATTAATAGAATTAGTTCTCCAGGTTGTACGTTCGTTAATAATAGCTTGTAAGCTTCTAAGTATTGGTTTGGGTGATAGTATGTCGACCCTATGAAGAATGGGATTATGTAGGAAGTCTTCGAGGGTATTTAAAAGTCCTTTTATATCCCCGCTTTAAGTTCCACGAGTCTTAGATCATTATGAATATGTGTTTTACATGCACGCAGATTCCCGGCCAATTATCAGCTACTTCAGCATAAACTCCTCAATATTTTCTCCGTTTATGATTTTAGAGGTTTCAGAAGCTTAGCGTGGGTATTGGAATACGACGTGATCAACGATTTTTTCACTCTCACTAACTTTGGCACACCCCCTGGAACTCTCCTGGGGGGTTCACCATACAATCATTTCAAAATATCACCATTTTTGGCCTTTACATGAAAAAATCAGCTAAATGGCTATGCTTTTTTTTTATTTTTATTTATTTATAATAATATTTATTTATAATAATATCTATTTTTTCTCTTAAGAAATTTATGTAGTCAGAACATACTCGTATATAAATGAAAAAATTAATTTAAATGAGTTATAGAAAAGAAACTAAAAAGTTCGACCCAAATTGGGGGACATCAGAATTCGTTTGAAAGATATGGTTCCTTCGGCAAAGTTTTTTATTTTGATCCCTAGAATATGATTTTCACAGAGCAATGGGCGAATTTTTTGCCTCCCCACAAATCGACCCGGCCTACCATGTATAGGGTGGGCCAAGTAAAATTTGCTTTTTGAATCGGCTATAAAAAAAACTAATCAATATTTTTTCAAACTTTTTTTTTATTTTAAAGATTGAACATTGTCATTTATGAATGAAAAATAATATCGTTCAAATGACTGCTACGACTGGCTTTACAGTAGGCCATTCGATCAACCCAATTTTTAAGCACATTTTCGATTGTTTGGGCTCCAATTTCATGAATGTCAACTTCGCTTTCGTGTTTTAAGGCATCAATCGTCTCTGGATGGTTCGCATAGCATTTGTCCTTAACGGCTCCCCACAAAAAATAGTCCAAGGGCTTAAATCCAGTCCCGTTGAAACCAAATGTCGTCCATGTCGTCCTCTTCAATTTTTGGAAACAAAAACTCGTTGAGCATGTCGCGGTAATGCTTGCCATTTTCTGTAACCGCGGAAGAAGAAGAAGACTCACCACTTTGGAAATAGGTTTCCAATATTTCCCAATTTTGTTCAAGCGTATAGCGTCCCATTTCGTAAATGTCAAACCTTTAAGTAAATTATGAACACATTTGACATGTGATTTGTGTTACCATTCTCAAAAAATAGGTGGTTCAAAAAGCAAACGCTATAGGTCCCACCCTGTATTATTTGTTGTTATTATGAAATTATGAAATATTTTCTATGACATGCCGCAAATGCTGATGTCTCATCGTACAGCAAAAGGTGGGACGTCATTTATCATTCAAGGTCGAAAGCTTATGAGCAAAAAAAAAAAACTCTACTTTTTTTTTCTAGAATTTGATTATGGCAAAATGGGCAAACCAATGTCCCGAATCGAGTGCATAATTTGCATAAATTTTATCGCTAGTGGCGTTTGTATATTCGTAAAATGTTTTGTTCATTTTCATATCCATATTTATGGATAAATATGGGTTAAATATTGTTCTCCATTCACTCGACATATAATTTGAATTCATTGGCAAAAAATTTTATTGTTTTAGGGAACTGGAATAGTGAATACCTTATTTCTGCTGTGGCATTAATGTGTATAATTAAAAAATAGAAACGTTCGCCTATATGCTTTTTTTGTGTAAAAATGTAGTATTAACCATTTAACATATGTCCAATAGAGGAAAATTCCAAATAATATTTATAATTTAGAGGCAATCTAACACGCGATTTGATTAGGAATCCATTTACTTAGAACCAGTTTAAGCCAACTGCTCGCCATGGCAGAGTAACTGCAAATGCCATAGCATCTCCATATCTGGTTAGTTAAATATTTGCTCAGATGTTACTTGAAATGAAAGAAGAAAAAAAAAGTTTTGTACCGTTGTCTTGTTCTTTTGTAAAAAGAATACAAAGAGCGACCTTGAGCGTAATAAAGTGTGAGAAAGAATAAAAAACTCGTTTTGAATGCAAATAAACAAATTACATGAATTAAAAGCAGAAGAAGAAGAAGAATAACTAAAATGGAAATGTGCCAATATACCACGTTTTATGAAGTTTGGTTAATGAATAATTTTATAAAAGAATAAATGTAAGATAACACAACTTTATAAATTCCTAAGATGATGAGACATTGGAGATATAGCAAGAAATAAAATTATGTTTTGCAGTTATGGCATAAGATAAAATTCTTAGAGATAACGTATTTTACTGTATTAATAAAAATAAACTTGGAATTGCACACAAGTGATAGGACATTGAAAATATGGCAAGACATAAAATTGTGTGCTGCAGCTATGGCATAAAATAAAATTTTTAGACATAGCTTTTATTATTTTATTAATAGAAATAAACTAAGAATTACACAAAAGTCATCGAACGTTAAAAATATGGCATGACATAAGCTTGGGTACTGTATTATGGCATAACATAAAATTGTTAGTTCTAACTTATAATACTGTACTAATATAAATATACTTGGAACTGTGCAAAAGTCATGGAGTAACAAATGGCATAACATAAGCTCGTGAGCTGCAGTTATGACATAACATAAAATTGTCAGTGATAACTTGTATTACTGAATTAATGAAAATACACTTTGACTTATACAAAAGTCATGGAACATGGAAAAATGGCATGAAATACGCTTGTGTGCTGTAGACATGTCATAACATAAAATTTTTAGTGATAGCGTTTATTACTTTATTAATGAAAATAGTATTGGGATCATAAAAAAGTCAGGGAACATGGCAAAAATGGCATGACATAAACTTGTGTACTGCAGTTATGGCATAACATAAAATTATTAGTGATAGCTTTTATTACTTTATTAATGAAAATAGACTTGGAATCATACAAAAGTCATGGAAATTGGAAAAATGGCATGGCATTCGCTTGTGTGCTATAGCTATGGCATAACATACAACATAAGCTTCTGTGCTGCAGCTATGGCATAACATAAAATTGTTATTGATAGCTTTTATTACTTTATTAATGAAAATTCACTTGGAACTATACAGAAGTCAGCAAACAGTGAAAATATGGCATGACATAAGCTTGTGTGCTGTAGTTATGGCATAAAATAAAATGGTTAGTGATAGCTTCTATTACTTTATCATCAAAAATACCCTTGGAATTATACAAAAGTCATGGAACCTTAAAAATATGGCATAACATTAGCTTGTGTGCTGCAGTTATGGCATAACATAAAATTGTTAGTGATAACTTACATTACCGTATTATAAAAAATTGATTTAGAATTATACAAAAGTCATGGAACAGTGAAAATATGGCATAAAATAAGCTTTTGAGCTGCAGTTATGGCATAACATAAAATTGTTTTTGATAGCTTTTATTACTTTATTATTGAAAGTAGACTTGGAATAATACAAAAGTCTTGAAACACTGAAAATATGGCATAACACAAGCTTGTGATATGAATTTATGGAAAAACATAAAATTGTTAGTGATAACTTACATTACCGTATTTGTAAAAATGTACTTAGAATTAGACAAAAGGCATATAACCTTAAAAATATGGCACAACATAAAATTTTATGTCATAACATATATACTTGTAGTAATTCCTAAACTTCTGAAACATTCAAGTTATGTTATGACTAATGTGATGTTTCATGTCATAACATAAAACTCAATTACTTAACAGAAATACATGCAATTTTATAAATGTCATTAGCCCAACATTGAAAATCCCTACAGTTATGGTAAGCTATGACACAACATATTTGATGTTAATGCCGTACCATGTAACTCTATCTATCATTAAAAAAATTTACTGCTGTCATAGACGTGACATACTTTTATATTTTATGTAAAAATATGCTCTTATATGATGTGCCTACAATTAGATGCGTAAGGTAGGTATCAAACTAGTTTTTCTTTTGTTTCACAGTGAAGATGACTTGCAAAAAGTAGCAGTCCACTAAAAACTTAAATACATCCGTGAATATCTATGTATTTGTAGAAATAGAATTGCATATTTATTAAGTGATTTTTTGATCGCGCGAATAAAAACATATGAAAAAATTGTTTTTAAATTTATTTTGGCAATAAGATAACGTTTTATATCTTTTATTCATTAAAAATACGCGTAGTCAGGATATTGAATGCATACATACATAGTAATTTTTTGTTGTTGGGTATGTTTTTCAGCGAATTCGACTGAGTCAGTTGCTAGTCGGAAGAGTATTTATTACTTGTTTGCTGGAATTTGCTATGTTTCGTCTGCTAAAATAATAAAAAAATACCGTTAAGATAGAAATGAATAAGAATTCTATGTTATTGAAAAATAGTATTGAGTTCCTTGCTAAAAACATTAGAAAACCAGCTTTTATTTGAATAAAAAGTAAGCGATTAAAAAGAATTGAATTTAAAAGCTGATTTGGGATAAAATATAAAAATGTTTCAAGTGAATTTGCTCCACAAATAATTCCGTCCTCAAACTGCACTGGCTGTGGAAAAGCATGGCTAACGCGGGTAGGTTCAGTCCGGAAAATACACGACGATTCTCGATATGTCTTAGAGACGAAATAATCTGTTTCAACTTAAAAGAATATTTTTCACCTTTCAAGATTATGCGGTGCTATTTGGGCTGCTTCATTATATTGTATTCATAGTTGACTATTGAACTTCTGGATGAAGAAGAACTGAGATAAAAGTAAAATTGTGCCGACGAGCGAATACCGCCTACCAGCTTTATTTTCCTGGGTTCAAAGTAACTCAGAGCTCAGATACTTTAAGTCTGGGAAAAGAGAACTCAGCTTGAAAAACTTTTAGTGGTCTGGCAGCCGATATGGCTCACCTACAACTACAAATAAACGTCAACATTGGCAAATATGAAACGAAGGGTTGCCTGCAGACTCACGACAGTGATAACTGGCTTCTTTTCCACTTACAATATATACTATCTTTCTCTCTCTTAGCTTCACAGTCTGTGGTGGACCATTTCTTCATCAACAATCCTCCTCCAATTCAGTCTCTCTTTTGCCTCATTAAAATATATACTGTCATGATGTAATCAATCGGAGAAAAATAAAACTATCTTTCACTTCCTCTGTGAGTGTCCTTCCCTATGGTAGACGAGGATGTTAACCCTTGCCAAACTGCTTTTTGAGAACCTCGATGATCTGGCCGGTATAGACGCGTAAATAACCCTATAAGGAATCTCAATCACACAGACTCGATATAGTCATGTAGCAATAACCCGTATACCTTATTTGTACGATGATGTGGCAACAAAATGGTGCGGAAGCACTAATTGCATTCTTGGTGCAACACCATTTCAACCAACCTGGCAGCCGCAAACTGAGGCTGAGTGAGAGCTGTTGCGTGTGTAAAACAGGGGAATTTTTGTAAGGTGGCGCAAAATGAAGCCCCCTATCAGAAGATTTATTATTTTTGCAAATTTTATGTCGTATATCAACCATGTTTGATGCTTGTGAACTGGACAAGCAATGGAAAGTGTAAAGGTCAAATAAAATTTTCCATTATTCAAAGCCACTGTTATTTTACTTAGTAAAAAAGCTATTCAAAAACAAAATTGGATGATTTATTTTGCACCACCTTGTACGTAGTTCAAGTCATCCGCACATACTTCTTAAGAGCTCGTTCCAATCGCTTCGCCATTGGATTTGTGTTCAAATGCATTATGCGAAAGTGAAGATTGGCCTACAGCAGTCCGGCTCCTAAATGTTCGACACATTTATCTAACCGCTATTGAAACTCCTTGGAATTTAAGGAAATGAAATTTGAGTCTGCTCATATGCCATCACGACCTGAAATGAGTCTATTTGCTTTCCTTGGGGAGTGATAGCCATCGGAACCCAACACAACCTAACCCAACCTAACCTATTCTTATATACGCATGCAATCAGCCCTACTACACCATAACTTGTCTGGAAACTTGCATTAAAGATCAACAGAGAGAAGTTTAAGAAATGTTTCGCATGTTTCCGTTGGCGTTGAGGGCACCGCTGCACCACCTTCTGTTGTAGGATTGGTTTTATTATGCCTAACTTCCTCGCAGATTTTATCACCCTTAGTTCCTCGCCTTCTGCGGACCAGCGGTACTAACTGGTGGTAGCAGAGGAAGAAGAAGGCTTCCTCTGCGTTGGAAAGATCAGGTGGAAGACTTGGTTTCACTTGGTTTGCCCAACTGACTCCGGTTAACATGAGAAAGAAACGATTGGCGCGCTTTGTTAAACTCGGCCAAAAACGGGTACGCGATTACCGCGCTAATCAAGAAGATGAAGCTCCTTTCCTCCTTTTTCCATATTGATTAAAAATATGAAAAAAAGCGCATACAAGTTTTCATCTTTCCTATTTCTCTTTCACCCACTTATTCGATATTAGTTAAACAAATTCAAGAAAAATAAGCTCAATTGTTTAAGGAAGCGTAAATACTTTCCAACTTCTGCCGCAAGAAATATTTATTATCTTTACTATCTGAAAAGCAGCCTTTTAATTTTTTTTTATTACATTATTTTTTCAACTGTATAAATATTTACTTTTTATTTATTTTATTATAAACTTACATATTTTTTTTCAGATACGGAAATCAATGAGTTCTCTGCCGTTGCCCTTCAACGAAAGCAGAATACGCTTAAATCACAATTAACAGATGCCATCAAGGAGTCTTGTCTGCCGAAAATGTTGTGTGAAATGGCTGCCAAGCAAGATTATATGCTGACTGAAAAGGAGAAGGATCTGCTGTATTTAATAAGGTGAGTGACTGGTTCTATTTATGTGATTTTAGGTATTGGTGGGAAAGAGCGGCTGGGCTGGGGATAGATTGAAGCAATGACTTGATCGAAAAGAGACTTACTAAAGACCATTATTGCTTCTTGAATCAGATTGTGTCACTAACGAAATTTCTGTACTGAACCTTACATAATGTATGGTTAATAAGTGGATGCTTCACACAATAAGTGTTTGAAATCAGTGCTTGGTTTTGTAAAATAAGAAGCATAGGGGGTTTTGCCAAACAACGATTCGGAGGGAGTATTAAGTTAGGTTAGCTAAGGTGGTTGCCACTGGCAATGACAACGTAGATAGGTCCAGTTAGACTTGACGGACCATTGTGATATCAGTTACTGGGGTAGAAGTCTCGCTCTTTCATTTCCTATGGAGTGAAACCATTTTACTTCTTTGATAGACGAGGAAAAATTCTGGCTGTTTGCGGATTCCAAGTCTGCCAGATATTCAAAGAAGTAAGAGTTATACAACGAAGTCGCATTATGGCAAGAGCGCGATATTGTCTGAAAAAGTGTTTAATATTCTCTACTTCCTCTGCGTCTCAACAGAAGTTATTCGAGGAAAACCCCATACGTTTCCCATGTACGTATGTAGTCCTATTAGACCTTGCCAATTTGGCCAGGATTTACACCAGCTCGTCCAAGATGCAATTTTCTGTAACTTCTCTGTCTGACTTCAAAGTTAGTTCACTTCGGGGAGGACTGATCATTTCATCCCAACGGTAACATTCAATAGGAATTTTGCCACTCCTTTTCCATTTCGTAAGGGACTTTTACTAAACAACTTCTACACTGCAGCCTACACAGACGGTATAAAAATGGGTTATGGTGATGGAGCTGGTATACGGGAATATCCTCATATACTTAAAATTGAAAAATCTGTGCGTCTTCTCAACACTTGCATTGTCTTCTAGGCGGAAGTTCTGGCCATAGGGGAAGCTTGTAGGTTACTAATCGCAGACTTCTCTATCAAGTTTAATATCGCTATTCTTTCGGATAGCTAAGCTGTAATCCGGGAACTAGATACAGTTACTACATCCCTTAAACTGGTGGAACAAAGTAGGAATAGCCTTACCATCTTTAGTGTTAACCATAAAGTTACCTTAAAAGGTAACGAATTGGCAAGAAGGGGAGCTGTCATCCTTCAAATATAGAGAGACCAGACACCACGCAAAATTAGCGGAACGTTATGACCCACCCACAACCACAAACGAACGTCATTACTGGCAAATATGAAACGAAGGGATGCCTGTACCTCGTGACGGTGATAAGTGGCTTCTGATCTATCGGATAACAAGCATCTAAAATGGGCATACCTCAGAACACTGCCACGGTACTAAACAACCAGAGAGAAACGATTTTCCAATTCCTCTGTGAATGGCTTGCCTTATGGGAGCAGAGAATGTCAACCCTTAGCAAACTACTTTTCGAGAGTCTCGAACAACTGTCAGGCTTAGACGTCAGCAACCTAATAAGGTTCTTAAACCGCACAGACTGAATATAGTCATGTTGAAAATAACCATTAAAAAAGTTGGAAGCGAGGATGAGACAACAAAATGGTGCGGTAGCGCTAGTTAGATTTTGGATGAATCACCACTTTAACCACCCAACCAACCAATTGTTAGTGTCGGTAGTGACGGATTTCGCAACAACGGACAGGTCTCTGATCCAAAAAACAGCCTGTTTTGTAGCTCAAAACTCGGCTTGAAAGTTACTACAGTAGTCAGTTAGTCGTAGGCTTAAGTTCAGCTGCCGCACTTCAGAGACCTCTCATTATTTAATTCCGAGGCATCAGTGAAGATAGTCGTTGACCATATTTTAAGGTCTTTAACATCATCCCTATCTCTTTCTGGGCTTCGAGTGGAAAAACTATTATTAAAAAAAAAAAAAATAGTTCATTAGATCCTATCTTTGCATTTTTTGCACCTTTTTCTTTTATGCAAATTAAAAAGGAAAATATCGCTCATAAGTTGAGTGACAATAGCTACGCTAATAGTTTAATATAACTGTGGGGAAAAAACGGATATATTATATAAGCAAGAAGTATTAGAAAAACAAAAAAAACAAAAAAAAAAATCGAAAAAACAAAAAAAATTGATTTCATATTACGAGGGCGGTACAATAAGTACCCATGGTTGATGACAGAGGGCGTTTCTGAGGGGATTTGATCTTAGCACCGTGTGCTGCCATCTATCAAACGACGGTAAAACCAATTTCAGACTGATTGATAGGTTAGTTTGGATTTGGCAACTATTCGAGTAAGACATGTTTCGTGATTTTCGCAAGATGGAAAGGGTAATTCGGTAATTCGCTTTTTCTTTTTGGATAGGGAAAACTGCGAGGAGATAAAAGCAAAGTTGGATGCTGTCTAGGGGGATGCTTCGCCATCTATGACCACAGTTAGATATTAATTCAACGTATTCGGACGAACATCTGTTTTTGATGAGGAGCGACCAGGACGCCCGGCAGACGTCGCTACCGAGGAAATTATTCAAAAAGTCCACGACATGATTCTCGCTGATCGGCGAACGAAAGTGCGCGAAGTAACGTCGGCCATAGGTGTGTCGAATGGAACGGCAATTAATAGCTTACATGATAAGTTGGCGGTGAAAAAAGTGTCGGTTCGATGCATGACGCGATTGCTCACAAGCAACAACAAACGGATGCAGCTGTTATCTTCGAAGCAGTAGTTGGAACAATTTATGCGAGAGTCGAAGGAATTTTTGTGTCGAACTGTCACCGTCGATGAAACCTGGATTCATCATTACACATCAGAAATTAAGCAACAATCAAAACAGGGTTTTACCCATCGAATCTGCTGCAAAGAAGGCGAAGATAGTCCCATCGGCCGAATTTTCCGGGATGCGAACGGCGTCAACCTCATGAATTTTTTACAAAAAGAAAGAGCGTTCACTGGACAATACTGCAGTGAGTTATTGGACCGCTTTCACAAAGAATTGTCTTCTTGGGCTGCATTTGGCGAAAAAGAAGGTGCTGGTTTATCACGATAACGCACCAGCAGATTCATCTGGAGTTGACGCCGCCAAACTGCGTGGATTGCGTTATAAATTGCTGCTGCTCCCACCGTATTACCCCGATCTGGCGCCCTGCGACTTTTTCTTGTTCCCTAACATGAAGAAATGGCTCGCGGAAAAAAATTTAGTTCACACGAGGAAGTTATCGCCGAGACAGAGACGTATTTCGGAGAGTTCGATATCTCCTATTTTTGGAGGGGTCAAAAAATGACCGGAGCGTTGGCGGAAGTGTATATTTCTAAAAGGGGACTATGTTGAAAAATGAAAAGAAGAAATTTGGAAAAAATGGTGTCTTCATTTCTAACACGAGTACTTATTGAACCCCGCTCGTATGTAATAAGTGAGCTAAAATTTTCAACAAATTACTTTGTAGGGCCCCGAGTACTCATTAGCGGCACTTGGAAAATGAAAATATTTACTACAAATACACAATATTTATATTAACATTTAACACAGCTTCATAATTCAAGAAAGCAAAAAATAGTCATAAGTTTAGTTAAGCTTCGTGGTCGCCCCTGAAGGAGGGAGAAAAATAATAAGAATAATATAATAAAAATACCAAAAATGCTAATATTCAGTTACACTACCTTGAACTTCTGTTATTAGCAATGGCTTATAGTCAATATTTAGTTGGCTGATATCGGCAGCGTAGGAGGGCGTTAGATTAAAAAGTGTGCGAACCGGCTTAAAGTAAACATTTGACATTGGATAGAAAGCTAATTTATTGTGCAAACTTACCAAAAGTCACTTAAAACACTTGAAATAGGCAAAACAAGAGGCTTGTTTTATCTCCGATGTGTATACACACGTGTTTGCTGCTTTCAGTAAATGGAAAGAACAAAAAAAGTTTTCGCCCGCCAAGAAAAAAATCTACAGAATTTCAAACTAAACTGGTTTATTAACAATAACACCGGCACACAAAAAAAAAAAAGTGGGGAGTACTTTTGACTAGACCCATATATCCCTATGTATTTTGACGCGCTGAATCCGAATTCAATGCCCGTTTTGCCCGTACACCCCCAAAATTTTAAGTAAATAGCGAAAAACCGTGAACCGATTTTCAGCAATTTTTCACGGGTTTTCGCGGTTTTCGCTATTTAATCAAATCTTTGGGGGTGTACGGGCAAAACAAACACCGGATTCGGATTCAGTGCGTCAAAACACACTGAAATCAGGTATAATACACTCGTAAGAAAACTTTTTAACATTTACCAATGTATAAAAAGGCGATTTTCAGCGATTTCTCACGGTTTTTCACGGTTTTAGCCTATTTAATCAAAATTTTGGGGGTGTACGGGAAAAACAAACCCCGGATTCGGATTCAGTGCGTCAAAATACACTGAAATCAGGTATAATACACTCATAATAAGAAAAGTTTTTGAAATTGACAAACGTCTATAAATGCGATTTTCAGCGATTTTTCATGGGGTTTCACGGTTTTTCGCTATTTACTTCAAATTTTGGGGGTGTACGGGCAAAACGGACACCGAATTCGGATTCAGCGCGTCAAAATACATAGGGATATATGGGTCTAGTCAAAAGTACTCCCCACTTTTTTTTTTTTGTGTGCCGGTGTAATAAGCGTGCGAGTAAACTGAAAGTTAAATATTTAATTACTAGCAAAATATAAAATGTAGTAGAAATATACAGAGATGTGTACGTACATACGATGATTTGCTGCTCATGTCAGTGGGCGCAAAAACAAAAATTACCAATTCACTTCCTTATTAAGAAACGAGTCGCTGAGAGAGGAGTTGATAGATTTGCCAATTTTTCACTTGAAATGTTAACTAATTTTGCATGGAATGAAGAATATTCACTTATAGAACTTTTTGTTTTTTTCTAATACGGTATTTTTTTTATATGCAAAATGATAAATTGAGCCTACAATAGGCAATAAATAGGCTTCTTAGTTACTGATACTGTCAAAAGCGAATAAATTTACTGAAATTATTTGCGAAGGCTTCCTGGTTCTTAATTACTTTATTCTGGTGGTGGTGCAAGTTTTTATTAGGCTTATCAATTAGTTGACTTTTTATGCTTTTGTTGTCAAGCCATGACCGCCGAATTGAAAAACTTGACAGCAACTTACGCACGGCATCCAACCGCATAACTTCCTCAGGCGTATGTTTTCTGAAAAAGTTCCTTTCATGCCATTATCTTTGCTAAGGATGATCAGATTGGAGGTACTATTTCCAATAGGCGTTTTTGACAGATCACGCGTGACTACTGTCACACTGAATACAAAATTTTTGCCAGTCTTCATTGACATTTCATCATGGAAAGGCTTACCGCCTCAAAAACGTATACAAATCGTAAAATCGTATTTCGAAAATCGACGCTCTGTGAAATGTGCTTATCGCGCGCTTACGGCAACTTATGGTGTTCAGCGCTGCGGCCAATTTTTCGCTTAATGGCTACGTCAATAAGCAAAATTGCCGTATTTGAAGAGCGATCCGAAGCCATTCCAGAATAGCCTTTACATGAATTGAAATCAATTGCTTGATGCGGCCCATGGCTGGAGGAATCATCGGCCCATATTTCCCGAACGGTAGTCACTCATCGGCACAACTCAAAACAAGAGTGCGGTTCAACGTGAGACAAGTTTGTGGGAGGTGGAGAGCAGGCCCAACTGGGGTGGTTTGCTTAGAAAATAACAAAACTGTGGCAAGATTAAAGTGGATGAAACTTTTGACGGATGACATGTGAAGAGTAACTGACATAGAGACTAGGGCTGCACCACCTCCCGACGATTTACTTACCTAATGGTTCTTCCGGGAGAGGAGCGGGACGACATTGAGGGTAGGAAGTTTAGTCCGGGTTAAAGTCTAAGGCATATGTACGTGTTACTATTATTTTTCTCTGAAAGAGAGAAGTCCGCTATCCGCCAATGATGGTCTCGCCAAACTGGGTTCTTCATATTCGAAGAGATATGAGAGACATATTGTATGGCACTACAACTTCGGTTCGCTGCTTGCTGGCGCCAGGTGGTAACCCCGATTGCTGCCAGGCCTCGTCTCACTTGATCTTCCTCTTTCTCGTCGTCCACCAGTGGGTTCTCTCTCAAAGGACTGCCGTGCCCGAGCACTTTCGTTCATCCTCAAAACATGGCCGAGCTAGCGCAACCACTGCATTTTTATACACTTAACTATATCTATGCCCCTATATAGCTCATACAACTTGCTGTTCCATCGGATTGGAACTCATTCTCGCCTACGCGAAGAAGACCAAAGATTTTTCGGTTTCTCTCGAACGCTTCCAGTGCTTTCTTTGATCAGTTGTCGTCATCGTCCAAGTTTCTGCGCCATATACAAGGGATGATTAGGCTTTTGTACAGCGTTGTTTTCGTTTTTCGAGAGAGGGATTTACTATTCAGGTGCCCATTGAGCCCGAAATATCACCTGTTGACAATGGTTATCCATCGTTTAATCTCTAGGCTGGCGACATACTGGCTGTTTACACTGGTTCCTAATTAAACAAAGTCCTTCAACATCTCAAATTCGCGGTTGTCAACAGTGACGTGTTGTCCAAGACGTGAGGACTCTTTGTATGTTGACAGCAGGTACTTTGTTTTACCCATGTTCATCGCAAGACCCACTTTTTCTGCTTCGTTTTCCAGACTGGAGTACGCTGAACATACGGCGCAGTTGTTCCAGCCTACAATATTAATATCGTGAGCATACGCCAATAGCATGAAACTTTTGTAGTAAATTTGATAGTGCCAAAGCGGTTTAACTCTGCAGTACGTATAATTTTTTCCAGTAGGAGATTAAGGAAATCACACGAAAGGGAATCGCCTTGTCTGAAGCCTTTCCGATCCTGACGAAGCTTACCGTAGCACTAGACGTCATTTTACATAGCCGTATAAGTTTTGCGGGGATATCAAAGTCAGACAAAGTGGCCTAGAGGCCGTTCCTGTTTGTGCTATCGAAAGCGGCTGTGAAATTGACGAAGAAGTGATGTGTGTTGGTTTGTCGTTCGTGAGTTTTCTCCAAGACTTGGCGTATCGTGAAGATCTGGTCAATAGTAGACTTACCAGGCCTGCAGTTGCACTGATAAGGTCCACTCAGGGCTTCAGTTTCTCACATAATACGCTCGATAAGACCTTGTATGCGACGTTAATAAGCCTAGATTCGGACTTTATTGTGTTTAAATACACAAAAGGGCAGACAAAGATTTAAAAAATGTCCTTATAAGTACATTCTATTAAACTCCCTACGTCATCGATTGCAATTTCTTTGTAGTATATCCAATTCACAGGCATGGTGATCCTACAGTTTTGTCGTTAAATAAATTTTAAGTTCACAAACCCAGAATTTACAGCCGGTATGACACAACCAAGCGCACCAGGCATGCCAATTCTAATTTAAACAATGCCACTTTTGCATATATTTTACGATTTTTCCCTGCACAATGCCAATGACGAATTGAGTTGTTAAACGCTTTTTAAATATAGTCGTAATAATTTTAAGCATGCTCACCTTCCCAATGGCTAATGACAGTCATTACCTTCACCTACATCGAATGCAATTACGTACTTAAGATTAGCACTGACAGTAGTAACAACTCACTATCGCCTAATTAGTTCTAAGTACCTCCGGGTGTACATGAGACGTATCTACATATTTACAAATGCGCAAACAAATGAAATGGAAATGACTTATTTGTCGACTTTTACATTAATTATGTGTGAATGTATGTATGTATGTATATGTGAGCCTATTTGATTTTAAAGTTGTCATTCCGTTATTTGTTTTACTTATTTTTAAGCGAAACAATTATCAGACTGTACAAACACTGAGGTGAGAGCGCCATAACATACTTGAGGTTGATCACGTAATTGTCGATATTTAATTCCATTATTGAAATACTCAAACGTCCCCACAGTGGCGTATGTGAAAATTCAGACAGATAGTAAGTTTGTGTTTAAAGAGTGGCAGTGGCTACACTTTACAACTCTTCTAAGTCTATCTTCAACATTTTTTAGTACTTATCTGCTCCCGTTGGATGTTTTCAAGGCGAGCTACCACCTAGCTTCCTTGCTAGATGATAGAATATTATATTTAAGCATATACATACATACTTATGAGGGCAGTTCAATAAGTACCCGTGTTTGATGACAGAAGGCGTTCCTGAGAGAAGATGGTATTAGCATCGTGTACTGCGATCTATCAAACGACGGCAGAACCAATTTCAGACTGATTGGTAGGTTAGTTTGGATTTGGCAGCTAGTTGAGTATGACGTGTTTCGTGATTTTCACTAAGATGGAAAAAGCGCAGAATCGTGCGGTAATTCGCTTTTTGTTTTTGGATTTTGGAAAAAAAAGCGAGGAGATAAAAGTAAAGTTGGATGCTGCCTATGGGGACGCTTCGCCATCTATGACCACAGTTATATATCGGTTCAACGAATTTAAATGTGGGTGAAATCCGGTTTTTGATGAGGAGCGAACAGGACGTCCGGCAGGCATCGCTACCGAGGAAATCATTCAAAAAGTCCACGGCGTGATTTTCGCTGATCGATGAACGAATGTGCGCAGAGTAACAGATGCCATAGGTGTGTCGACTGGAACGGCAATTAATAGTTTCCATGATAAGTTGGTGATGAAAAAAGGGTCGGCACGATAGGTGTCGCGATCGCTCAGAAGCAACTGCTAGCGGATGCGGGGGCAGTGATTGGAACAATTTAAGCGAGATCCGACGGAGCTTTTCCATCGAGTTGTCACCGCTTATCAATCACTGATTCATCATTACACACCAGAAACTAAGCAACAATCAAAACAATGGATTTCTCCTGGTGAATCCAAAGAAGGCGAAGACAGGGTGGACGGCGTCATCCTCATGGAATTTTTAGAAAAAGGAAGAATGATCACTGGACAAAACTACAGTGAGTTATTGGACCGCTTTCACAGAAAATTGAAGGAGACACCTCCGTATTTTGCGAAAAAGAAGTTGCTGTTTCATCACAATAACGCACCAGCAGATTCATCCGGAGTTGACGCCGCCAAACTGCGTGAATTGCGTTGTGAACTGCTGCCGCACCCCTTGCATTCACGCAATTTGACTCCCTGCGACTTTTTCTTGCTCCGTAACTTGAAGAAATGGCTCGCGGGAAAAAAACTTAGTTCAATCGAGGAAGTCATCCTCCCGAAACAGAGGCGTATTTTGGAAAGTTCGACTAATCCTATTTTTTGGAGGGGTTAAAAATATGGCCGGAGCGTTGGGAGAAGTGTATCTTTGTAAAGGAGGACTATGTTGAAAAATAATGATGTCTTCTTTTCTAACATGGATAGTTATTAAACCCACCTCCTATTGGTGATTGCTTACGCAGAAGCCAATACATGTTTCTATATTTAAAGTTCCTCTTTGGTTCTTTACAATTGAAAAAATTGAAAAAAAGCGGTACGAGATGTAATATTTTTTCATTTAAATGTACAATATTTGACGTAATAACGTCTTATAATTCGATGTAGCCGGCTACACGCACCAAAAAATGCGTCGTTATCTTGCTCATGCGTCGTTACCTTGCTTGAACTGCAAGCGAGAGCGCCGAACGAACGACAAACAGGCACAATCGGCCCCCGCGTCGTTCGGCAACGTTCGACATCTGGCTCTCTCCTACTTGAATGAGCATATATATCGCACCCTAAATACAAAAGGGTCACAACTCAAAATTTTCCACACTCGAGCTTGAATTGTTTACAGTAGCACAGAAAACAAGCTATGTGACATATCACGCTGAAATTTGCCATGTAAGCTTATAACAGTCCTACCAAAAGACAAAAAAATTTAGTTTTGCCATATGTCATCCGCGGACCATTTTATTGATAACGTCTCGTTCATATTTGAGCAGAAGTACATTTTGAGTTGTGACCCTTTTGTATTTAGGGTGCGATATGTACTACTGTGTCCAAAAAATAAGGTGACATTTGATTTTAAACTGCGCGCTTTGAAGGATTAGGAGAATTCTTTTTTTTTTTAGGTTGGTAGTACTGTGAGTGACATCTATGTCAAATTTCATGTGAAATATTCATTTACTGTTTGAGATACGCGTCGTTTTGTGAGCTGCTATAAGTGAGTTTCTCGTTTTTTGCAATGTCGAAATTTGTTGAGCAAAGAATTTGCATTAAATTTTGTTTGCGGAATCAATTTTCTGCTGCGTTGAGGATGGTGCAGAAAGCCTTTGGTGATGAGGCTATGTCTAAAAAAAATGTTTACAAGTGGTATAGTGAGTTCCAAGCCGGTCGTGAACGTGTCGAAGACGAAGAGCGTCCTGGGCGACCATCAACCTCAACTGACGAAGCTCACGTCCAACAAATCAAAGATTTGGTGTTGAAAAACCGTCGATTAACGATTAGAGACCTTGCTGATGATGTTGGCATATCGAAAGGCTCAGTCAATACCATTTTGAAGGATGTTTTGGGCCTCAAGCGCGTCAAATCTCGACTGGTACCGAAAACATTGAATTTTTTGGACTCGTAATTCGTGATCATTTCATCAAAAACTCAACCCATATCGTTCCGCAACCACCGTATTCACCTGATCTGGCACCGTGCGACTTCTGGCTGTTCAGCAGGCTCAAAAGACCGCTCCGGGGACACCGTTTTGACACGATAGAGGAGATTCAAGCCGCAACGAAGACGGAACTGAAGGCCATCCCGGAAAGTGACTACAACCAGTGTTTCGAAAATTGGAAAAAACGTTGGCATAAGTGCATTGTGTCGGGAGGGGATTACTTTGAAGGGGATGAAATTGATTTGGAAGAATAAATAAAGAATTTTCAAAATAAATACAATGTCACCTTATTTTTTGGACACAGTAGTATGTATATGCGCATATGTATATAAATTCACATATTTGTATTTGCATATGCCTTCTTCCTGTGTGCATGGTAATGAACCATTTCTCTGTTGAGAATAGGACAAATAGGTCAAATCGATGACGGTGCCTCTTATTGTTGTTGACTTATTAACTTTTCACGTTTGTGTAAATGTAACTTAAGCAATTCCATTGCTATTCCATTCACCTCCTTCTCTATATCCATACAAAATATCTATCAAACAAATAAAATTAAAATTGTCGTTTGAAAAATGCAACCATTCCATCAGTATTTTCTTATGACGTTGTCACGAGAAACTCGTCAGTAAACCGACTTTACAGACAACCCCTTTTTCTCTAAAAATACACAATACTTGTTCGGCCTATACCTATTGGCTTTTAACTGCAAGAAAAGAATCATAAAAACATTTGCTTATTTATAAAAAAAAGTATTTTTTTCTGCAGTCGAATTTGTACGTCCGCCACTGTAAACAGATATGCATAGAAAGAATGGTAATTGTAAAGCACTATACGCAGGAGTACTCGTACAACAATGAATGCTCAGCAGAGAAGAAACTGTAAAAAGGAAGCAGTAATGAGCGCATGTTGCTGATTTTATTAAATTGTATGCAAATTGTTCTAAATTGTTACGGTAAATAAATGTTTTAAACATTTAACACAACAACAAAACAGGCAGCTATTAGCATGTGAGCGAGCAATGTTATGCTTACATTAGACTATGCAAACAAAATTATAAGCTTTGTAAAGCATTTGCTCACACATTTTACATGTACATATGTATGTATGTAAGTATGGGCGAGGTGCTGTAAAATCGCTAAGCAGCTGCCATTGACGCTGGAAATGCATTTAGTATTATAATACAAAAAAAAAAAAAAAATCGAAGTTTCGTATTGTTTGCCTACAGTTTGGAGTGTAACAAGAAAAACTGTTAATAAACTTAGCGACTAACCGGTTGACTGACTGGTAGCAGTAACCTCGCACTTGACTTGAGCGCAATTAGCGCAGTGGCAGAAATGCGAAGAAAAAACAATTTAATAAATTGTAGCAACTTAAAATAAATATATATACTTCATATATACATACATACATACTTACACCTATATATGCACATACATTTAAGTGTAAATACATACCCGTGCACACCTACATACAAATAATTAAACAAAGTCTGTAACTACACGCGCAGCTTCAAGTGCTGGTGAGCAGCTATAAAGCAGAAGCTGGAAAATTTATAACATTTTGTAGTCATGTATGTGTGTGTGTGTGTTATGTGTGCATGAATGGCGTGTATGTATGTATCATTGTGAGCCACAACTAAGCGCTGGCCAACAATTCATTTCATGCCTTTTATATCTAATTATACTTGGCTACGACCACAGCTTATGAACTTGCTGGCATGCGATTTCCGAGTCGTAGGAAGTCACGTCACAGCCAAGTGTTAAAGGTGAAGTTTAGGCGTCAAAAGCGAGCGCCAGCTGACTATACTTTCACCCAACGTCTGAAGTTCGCAATTACGCGCCTTTTATTTCTAGTGTTAGGCCCGATAAATATTTTTCCCATTTTCATGTAGTCCGCCAGAGCAGTGTTTCTCAAACTGTAGTATGCGTACCAATCACCAGTGGTGTATTTGCACTTGTAATGGTACGCAAGTAGATAGTAAATGACAGACAAAATTAAACATGGCTAGATTTGATTAAAAGTCTATATACCAGGGGGGTTCATTGAGTACCCGTGTTAGAAAAAAATACACAATTTTTCCAAAAAAAAAAAAATAGAAAGATACACTTCTCCCAACGCTCCGGCCATTTTTTTAACCACGTCAAAAATAGGATTTGTCGATCTTACCAAAATACGCCTCGGTCTCGGCGATGACTTCCTCGTGTGAACTAAGTTTTTTTCCCGCGAGCCATTTCTTCAAGTTAGGGAACAAGAAAAAGTCGCAGGGAGCCATATCGGGTAAAAACGCAGCAGTTCATAACGCAATTTGCGCAGTTTGGCGGCGTCAACTCCGGATGAATCTGCTGGTGCGTTATTATGGTGAAACAGCACTTTCTTTTTCGCCAAATGCGGCCGTGTCTACTTAATTTTTTTGTAAAAGCGGTCTAATAACTCTCTGTAGTATTGTCCAATGACCATCCTTCCTTTTTCTAAAAAATCCATAAGGTTAACGCCGTGCGCATCCCAAAAAATTGTCGCCATGACCTTTCCGGCCGATAGGATTGTTTTCGCTTTCTTTGTAGCAGATTCACCAGGAGAAATCCATTGTTTTGATTGTTCCTTAGTTTCTGGTGTGTAATGATGAATCCAGGTTTCATCAACGGTGACAATTCCATGCAAAAATTCTTTTGGATCTCGCTTAAATTACTCCAAAAACTGCTTCCGCATCCGCTTGTTATTGCTTGTGAGCAATCGCGGCACCCATCATGTAAAATTTTAATTGCCAATCCGGTCGACACACCTATGACCTCTGTTACTTCGCGCACTTTCGTTCGTCGATCAGTGAAAATCATGGCGTGGACTTTTTGAGAGATTTCCTCGGTAGCGATGTCTGCCGGGCGTCCTGGTCGCTCCTCATCAGAAACAGACATTCGCCCACGTTTGAATTCGTTGAACCAATATCTAGCTGTGCTCATAGATGGCGAAGCTTCACCATATATAGAATCTAATTGTGCTTTTATCTCTCCTGGACTGCTCTTTTCCCATCTTAGCGAATATAACGAAACTTCTCTTAGTCGAATAGCTGCCAAATCCAAACTAACCTACCAATCAGTCTGAAATTTGTTTTGCCTTCGTTTAATAGATCGCAGCATACGGTGTTAACACCTTATTCCCTCAGGAACGTCTTCTGTCATCAAACACTGGTACTTATTGAACCGCCCTCGTATTTAATTTGAGCTATTCTGTTCGCGTTCTTCGTAGTGGTTTTGAGTCGGTCAAACAGAATAAAAAATTGCAGTAAGTCATGCCAGGTGATTTCGGTGGTTGTTGATGGTCAAAAATTCCTTGATAGTGAGGCACTGTGAGACGGTGCGTTTTGGTAAATTTCTTCATATAAACAGTTTATGACGTCCAAATAATAGTCCTTATTAACCGGTTGACCTTTTGGTAAAAATTTCGCTTTCAACGCTTTCTTTTTTAACTGAAAACGACGTAATTTGTTTGGTTTTGGGACATGCGGGGCTCCCACTCACTCGCCTGGTGTATGCATTGCGTGCTGTACTTATGAACCCACGCCTCGTCTTTAGCTGATGATGCATTTGATGAATGTTGGGTCGGATTCTGAAGTGGAAGACATGTTTTAATGATATCGACGCGGTCTCGTTTTTGCATGAAATTCAGGTCCAACACGGCGCTAACCCAAATAATTAACTACAATGTGCTCAACGGATCCGTAAGCAATGTTTGAGTACTCTACCAGCTCTCTATTGATTCACTTTTATTACACTTTATTAATGTTCCCTCTCTTCTGAAGCATTCATGCCTCTCGTAAACGGCTGTTTTCATTGGTTTTGTTTTGGGGTATCGTTACCAAAACAGTTTCCCTACATTTTCGCATCATTTAATCCATTTCGAACACAAAACAGAGGTAGAAAAAACAGATCTAAAATCAGTTGTCTGGGAGCGTCACTTGGCGTTCGTTCCGAATACCTTTGATCAAGGTTGTGCATGGTTGTTTTCTATAAATTATTAGAATATGGATGATGTTGCACTCACCTAACATCATTGGGTACAATCCATAAAGAGGACTGAATTGCTAATAACTGAATTGCGAATTGCTTGAATAACTTCGGTTTGCAGAGTCAACCACTTGGCTTTAGGGAGTAGCGAATTTTTTACACACTCTGTGGTATTAAAAAGCCTCTGGAGCCTATTACGGGCCTTTTACGTACTATTTTTAGTTAGCTTCTTAACTTGCGAAGTCATCTGCATATGCTCGGGATTTGGTCTACGGACTCTTGTCGTTTCTGCGACCACTCTCAGGAGACTCCAATGCACTTTCTCCTGGAATGCTGCGCTATAGCGCTTGGCCAATTGCAGCCAGTGGAAGCGCACATACGCTCAGTCCAACCCAGCGCTATCCTGTGTTTAATAAGGGAATTGAGTCTGGATGAGGTACTGTGATGTGTAGAGGGCACAAAAGGCTATGAGTTCGAAGTGCAAACCTCTTACAGAATCTAATCCAAATCTAATCTAATGCCATCGAGTACATGCAATAAATGTTTTTATTTTATACAAGTAATAGGAGAATTATGCTAATATTTATGGAACTCTTTAGTTACTTTATTTACTTCACTTATTTAACTTCTGCTTTCTTTTCGTTTTTATTTCTAGATCCTCAACCATGTCGTTGGCAATGAACGCAGCGCCGAGTAAATGGCATTTTGCTGCCCATATGGGTGAACTACTCCGTTACACAGGCGATGATCAGAGCGGCCCCATGGGTTGTGCTAATCTATGGCCGAATTGTCCAATAAGTTCGAAGAAACTGATGAAGTTATCGCATAAGGTGAAACTGTAGGTGTGTGCCTGCAAAAGCACGTGAACACTAAAGGATGTGTGAAAAATGGAAAAAGTCTATGCAGAGTTAAATGAAAGGCTCAAGCGAAAACTTAAAGCAAAGGTGTGCAAAAAAATGCTTCAGCAATCAACCACTGAGTGTCAAAGTCAAATGAATGGAGAGCAATTGTTGTGTACGCCTAACTTTAGTTAATAGTTACGTATGTAGTTTTACATATGAGAAGTAAG
This sequence comes from Anastrepha fraterculus, assembly GCA_037575425.1. Classification (NCBI taxonomy): domain Eukaryota; kingdom Metazoa; phylum Arthropoda; class Insecta; order Diptera; family Tephritidae; genus Anastrepha; species Anastrepha fraterculus. Next base: position 7,853 of record JAYXIM010055327.1, on the reverse strand, counting down.
AAAAGCTGTCAGACTATACGCGTACGCTGTTGTATGTATAAAGTCATCAATACGCCCACGAGGCGAACCATTTTCATGTGCTTACTTAAGTGAGACTTTAAGGAATTTTAAACAGTTGCTAAGGTATATGAATGTCTTTGAAATAAAATTAAGTAATTTTCAGTCTTTATGTTTCTTGCGCTGCGCGATCAAGGTGGCGCAAAATTAATCATCCAATTTTGGTTTTAAATAACTTTTTTACTATTAAAAAAAAAAAACAAAGTGATTTTAAGTGTTCTAAACCTATATTTTGACTTTCACGCGCTCCATTTCTTGACCACTTGTATTCTGTGGATGTTTAGTTCACAATCGTCACGTGTGATTGGCGTACGTTGATTAATTTTGCGCCACCCATGCACTTTTATTTTTATCTGCATACTTGTTTGACTAAATATTTTTATTTTTAGAATTACTGAATTTAAGAAAAACTGTTCATGTGAAGATTTCATACAGGTTTACGGCTCTTGCTGAGAAAACATTAATTGTGTCCAATTAGGCAGCTGTGGTTTAGGCCGAAATCTACTATTAAGTAAATTAAAATATTTAATATTAAGCAATAAGTGTCTTATAATTTTTGTTAGTGGCCTAAACTAGACTATAGCAACTAGGATAAATTTGTAAAAAAAAACTTTTGTAAATATTTTTCAATAGTTATTTATTTGTAGGCAAGATTTTATCGATAAACGCGGGTTGTCTAATCGAATGAAAAACTGCGTGACTTAAATTTTTTTTAATTTTATTGGAAGAGAATGCCAGTGCATTTTTGTATTATTTTCGAATTTTTCTTTAAGGTATTTAAGCTACTTAATTACTAATTTCCTCTCATTTAAAGATTTAAAGTTACGACATTGTTGATAGCGATTATTACGAAAAACAATACAAAAGAAAGCAATGAAATAAAATATTTGTGTGCGAAATAAATATAACTAAATTTTTATAAATTTTTCATTTTTTTCCATTTTTCATTTGGTGTTTGTTATCGCTTCTCGTGTGGAAAATATTTGAGCTCATTTTAACATACAGACGGCCGCCGTAGCCGAATGGGTTGGTGCGTGACTATCATTTGGAATAAGGAGAGAACGTAGGTTCGAATCTTCGTGAAACACCAAAATGAAGAAAACGTATTTTTCTAATAGCGGTCGCCCCTCGGCAGCCAATGGCAAACTTCCGAGTGAATTTCTGCCATGGGAAAGCTCCTCATTAAAAATATAGGCTTTTTGAATCGGCTATAAAACAAATCTAATCAATATTTTTTCAAACTTTTTTTTTTATTTTGAAGATTGAACATTGTCATTTATGAATGAAGAATAATATTGTTCAAGTGACTGCCACGACTGGCTTTACAGTAGGCCATTCGATCAACCCAATTTTTAAGCACATTTTCGATTGTTTGGGCTCCAATTTCATGAATGACACCTTCGATTTCGTGTTTTAAAGCATCAATCGTCTCTGGATGGTTCGCATAGCATTTTTCCTTAACGGCTTCCCACAAAAAATAGTCCAACTGGCTTAAATCACAGCTCCGAGGCGGCCAATTGATAACGGAATTTCGGCTGATTATTCGGTTTTCAAAAAACGGTAGCCAAAAGTTCGAGTGTAACTTTGGCAGTGTGACAAGTTGCACCGTCCTGTTGAAACCAAATGTCGTCCATGTCATCCTCTTCAATTTTTGGAAACAACTCGTTGAGCATGTCACGGTCACGCTCGCCATTTACTGTGACCGCGGCTCCTCGCTGATTTTCGAAAAAAAAATGGGCCGGTGATGCCGCCAGACCAAAAACCGCACTAAACAGTGACTCGTTGTGGATGTATTTGCTTCTCTACAGTAACGTGTGGATTTTCTGAGCCCCAAATTCGACAATTTTGCTAATTGACGTAGGCACCGATGTGAAAATGAGCTTCCTCAGAAAAGAAGAAGAAGACTCACCACTTTGGAAATAGGTTTCCAATATTTCCCAATTTTGTTCAAGCGTATAGCGTCCCATTTCGTAAATGTCAAACCTTTAAGTAAATTATGAACAGACTTGACATGTCATTTGTGTCACCATTCTCAAAAAAATAGGTGGTTCAAAAAGCAAACGCTATGTGGCCCACCCGTATCTGCCGTTCGGAGTCGGCTTAAAACTGTAGGTCGCTCCATATATATAAATGCAATAGGGGTGTACCCTTTTGGTGGTGGGCGTCTTAATGTTGCTCCACAAATGGAGAGAGCTACAGTTTTAAGCCGATATATATACGAGCTGTGTTCAAAAAGTATCGCGAATTTTTAATTTTTTGCAGGTTACGTATATTCGAATTTCGATTCTTTTGTGGCGATATATTGGTATTCATGTCTCTCACTCATGCCGACGAGTTCGGCCGATTTGAATGTTTCGGCTCATCTTCGATTTTTACCTATTCCAAACGATGGATCAAAGAACCTGTATCAAATTTTGTGTGAAAAGCGAAATTAAGTGCGCGGATGCATTCCGAATGTTGACTGTGTCATACGGAGAAGCTACTTTGGACCAAAGCAACGTTTATTGGTGGTAGAAAATGTTGTCAGAAGGCCGCGAAGATGTGATCGACAAAAAGCGTGCCGGACGCCCGAGCACTTCAACCACAGACGAAAAAATTGATGAAGTGAAGAAAATGGTATTGACCAATCGTCGAATCACCGTTAGAGAAGTTGCTGAAGACCTAGACATATCGATGGGCTCGTGCCGTTCGATTTTTTTCAATGATTTGGGCATTAGACGGGTCGCCGCAAAATTCTTACCAAAACTGCACAATTTCGACCAAAAGCAGCATCGCATGAACATTGCTAATGAGATGTTGGACTCTGTCCGCGACGACCCAAATTTGCCCCAGAGGGTCATAACTGGTGACGAATCGTGGGTTTATGGTTACGACGCGGAAACCAACGCTCAGTCATCTTAATGGAAGCTGCCGCACGAACCGAGACCGAAAAAAGCGCTCCAAGTTCGGTCGAATGTACATAAAAGTTTTGCTTACCGTTTTATTCGATTGCAGGGACGTTGTGGATCATGAGTTCTTGCCACAAATTGGCTCTTGCATCACGATAACGCCGCTGCTCACACATCGTTGGTTCTGCGCGACTTTTTGGCCAAAAATATCACACTAATGATGCCACAGCTACCGTATTCTCCAGATGTGTGACTTTTCCTTGTTCCCGCAACTGAAGAGGCCCATGAAAGGACGACGCTACGCTACGATTGACGAGATAAAGACGGCATCGCAGGAGGAGCTGAACAAAATAAAAAAAATGACTTTTTGAAGTGCTTCGAAGATTGGAAGAAACGTTGGTACAAGTGCATAATATCTCATTGGGGATTACTGTGAAGGGGACAAAATAGATATTAATGAATAAATAAATAATTTTTGAAAAAAACACAAAATTCGCCGAAGGAACCATACCTCTAAACGAATTCTGATGTCCCCCAATTTGGGGGTCCCACTTTGACCCATTTAGAGTGCTCCAATCGAGTCCAAATGTATGACCGACCCCCACTCACTTTGGGCGGCCGATCCACCCATGCCAGTGGCACACCCCTGGAACTCCCCTGGGGGGTTCCCCATACAATCATTTCACCATTTTTGGCTTTTACATGAGAAAAGAAACTAAAAAGTTCGACCCAAATTGGGGGACATCAGAATTCGTTTTAGAGGTATGGTTCCTTCGGCAAAGTTTCTTATTTTGATCCCTAGAATATGATTTTCACAGAGCAATGGGCGATTTTTTCGCCTCCCCATAAATCGACCCGGCCTAATATATATATGTATATTTTAACTTACGGATAAATTAATAACTTCGAGTCTAACGACTCAACAACTTCAGTTAAACAAAAAAATAAAAACTTGCTGCCATTTATTTGCAGTACTGCAGCAGAAAAAGACAAAAAGAACTCTGCAGTTTTGCAGGTATTCTGCCAGAGGCACCAGTCGGCTTGAAGGGTTTGGAAGAGCCAATGGCTCTAGCAATGGGCTACATAAATGAAAAGGGATTGGGGTGCTTCCCGAGCTGTGGTTACTGTATGTAGACTGGTTTCGTCGGGAAATGAGTCCTCCTTCCACAGTACTAAAATAGGGGTATCTACCTCTTTTACAAGTGACCAAGTCTTCGGGGGGACTGGTGCGCTTTCTCAGCTGGTATTACTATAGATCGGATTCGACGAAAAATGAGCGTCGAGAAGTAAATGTATTGAGTTTTCCTTGCTCATCGCACAACATCCCGATTCATCTCTTAACTACGCCAAGGGCACGAAACTTCTTCAGAAAATTCGTCACCCCCATGGCAGCCCTCCACTCTTTAGCAGAGGCTTCTCCATAAGTTCCTCTTCGCCTTCCTAATTTCAGGTTCATAGATTTCTAGCCCTAGGTTAGGTTAGCTTAGGCTGAAGCGGTTGTCCACTGTGGGACACACTCAGGCTCATGTCCCATTGTGATGCCGCGTGGGGAATTAGCCCTTATCCCTCATAAAACCAATGTGTACCTTCTTTTCAAAAATTTTGTAAGATCCTTAGTTTCGACAGAGCCGAGATCTTCCAATTAATTAAATGATTTTCTACCCAAAATGGCGAGTCTACGTCGGCATCGTCTCTTCCTCGTTTAGACAACTTCTACAGAAGTCATGTGTTTGCATAGGATATTTTGTCCCAATTTCGGTAGGAGAGGACTGAATATACCTATGATCCGAAAAAGGGTTTATGTCTTTATGTTCTAAGTCTAGAAATACTACCACTGCTCAGCCACGGCTTCTGTACTAAGATTATTTAAGCTCCAACAAACTCAGGGTGGGGTAATAAGCTGGCGAGCTTATCGGAAGAATACTCATCCTCCATAACCCTCTCCTGCATTTCGAGACCAAAAGTTAATCTTCCTCCACCCTGTCGAACAGTAGCCCGATAAGCGTCATAAGCGGTCCGGTTAATGAGACGGCGTCACTTGCACTGCTAACATTCCTATGATGATGATGATTTGGTCATAGTGGTAGTGAAGCAACTTTTTAGTTTCCTTTTCCGACATAAACTTCTGAGGGTGAGTCAATATACATACTTTAAAAGTGTCTTCCAATAGGTACGCCCGAATTTGTCATAGTATATAAGAAATGACATTTTAGCGAATCCGGAAGTGGTTATCTTGTTTCAGGGTCATTATTGAGCTGGTATGTTATGGTGGTAGGAGCTAGAGTAAGTGGAAAGAACAAGTAATGATGAGTAGTAAGTAGGTACTATCGCACCGCATAATCCCAGTACGCTTCAGCAGTAACGCTCATCGGCACGTACAATGCTTCGCGCCGACAGAGGACGCTGACTGTGCTGCCAAAGATGAGTTCTACGTACCGTTAACGGCCAGACTTAGCTCCATACACAAAGGCGATATAACTTTCCTCATGGGTGACTGTAATGCGAAAATAGGCAACAACAACTCTGGCTTATAACAAATCATAGGCGCGCATGACTGCGGATTACTTAACAACAACGGCGGCAGACTAATTGATGTGTGCCAGCCGTTTCAGCTTGTCATTGGTGGCTCAATCTTCCCCCACAAGGAAATCCATATATACACTTGGACCTCACCCAGTGGGACGACTCGTAACCAGATATACCATATTTGCGTAAGTCGTATAGTGGAGACGCTCGTTACTTGATATCAGGAACAGATGTGGAGCCGACATAGACAGCGACCACAAGCTAATTAACGGTGACCTCAAGATCAAGCTGAAATGCAGAAAGAAAAAGTACAACCCCCGCAGGCATAAGCGACTCAACGTCCAGCTGCTGCGCGATTCCGTGATCAAAAAAGAAATAACTAGCGCCCTTCGCGAGAAGCTGCTGACCAACCACAACAACACTGATTGGGAAGCTAAAGTGTTGGCAGTTCGCTCAGGAAAAACTTGGCACAATAAAGACCACCAACAGCACACCATGGATCTGTGACACCACTTGTGGCTTCATTCAACACAGAAATGAACTTCTTCTGCTTCTAGTGCTCTTGTTTGCAATTTCACATCTCTCTCACCTTACCAATGGGCGCAATCTTGTTTCTATCGTTCTTGATATGTTTGTAGTTAGATGTTTGGGCGAACTTCTTATTTGCTTTGTGTTGTGCGTCTTGATGTTGTCCTATAATTTTATAACGAATCCAAACGATAGATGTTTTTTGCATTTGAGAAGATTTTCCCTTATATAAATTCATTCGGAGATTGGTCAAGGCACTTAGAAACAACTTAGAATACAACTTTTTCACTTACTTATAATTTCGCTTCATTCCAAAAGTCTGTTTCGAACTTGACCCAGCATCGAGCACAAACTCACTCAGCTGCAGCGGTCACTGGGAGATATAAGTATATATGTATTGTATGATACTTATAACTCCCAGTGATATACATATATTTCATATTAATTGGTCAAGTCATCAAATGCATTTCCTATGCTCTTCAATTGGCCTAGTGAATATACCAACTTCCTCAAATCTGAATTTTATTATTGTACTTTTCCGTTTTGTAATAGAATATAATAATATAATAGACTAATTTAAATAATTAACAATGGTAAATTGCAGATGTGTTGCGTTTATATATCTATGTATGTAAATAAATGCATGTAAATACCATTGAAGCAGCTGTCAGCGAGGCCTTTTCAAATTGGTTTTTATGATTCACATTCATAAAATTTGGAGGCCGCCAAAGCAATCGAGTAGCTCAGCGCGAGACCAGCAGTCAGTTGATCTCGTGCTCGATGACCACTACAAAGCAATAAATAATGAAGTTTTTTGTTTTTTGTAATAAGAGTCGATTCGCGGTGGGCAATAGAAAACTCTCTAGGGCGTTTTTACAATGAAAAAGGGGTTTTGATAGCAACCGTCAGTAGTTCAGAGGCGGCATACAATTTTAGGTACCACCGTTTTGGGACAACATCAAAATGCTCAGCTTACCTTGTAGTGGAAGTTCAACCAGGGTCTAAAGTCTAATAAAGGCTTTTTATGCAAATTCTATGATGATTTGTTTTATTTCCCTTTACCTTTAAAAATATGGAATTATTTTATTATTAGCGAGCTTTTTAATTCTTAATATTGCTTCTTTTAACCTGTGTTTTTTGTTATAGGTACTTTAAGCTAGTATTGCACATACAATTTTGCCTCTGTATTGGCTTTGCAGTAGTTTTTTGTGATTTGTATTTTCCTAATTTATTAACCCATAGCCGTTGTTGTTGGTAGCAAAGCCATTATATGCTTTTGATCGTTAGTTCGTCGAGCGCATCCATTGAATGACTTTTGACATTTTTAGCGATTGAGCTGACGTTTGAGCAATAATATTTATGCTCTACGTTGACTTTGATAAAGTAGTTTGAAGTTAGCAGTGAACAAACTGGTTGCAAATTAGATGACTACACTCAAGCAGGCATAGACGTACTGTGTATACACAAACTGATCTATTAGGGGTGTTCTGAGCATAAGCATTTTTGGTTTGTATTTTGGAATTATGCATTTCTGTGTTACGTAACAAGGAAGTATGGCCAAATTTGAGACTAAACTGATGTAAGTGGGATGGAAAAAAAAATTAATATATGCAGAAAAAATATAATATGCGCCTAAAAAAATTTAAGGCGATTTTCTAGTCACTTGAAGTTCGCACATTATTATATTCAAACTTTATAAGCTATAAAACAGCATACCGAAAATCTTTTTAGAAATTCAAATTTAAAACTGTGATTTGTGATGAAAAGTTTGTGGAGTGCTACAAATTTAAATAAAATTTTAGTGTTTCTTAAGTTTGAAAATTGGATTTATATATATATAATATATATATATTG